>CAVNYN010289981.1:0-11796 GCA_963692815.1 Nyctanthes arbor-tristis | reverse complement strand
CAAAAAAAAAAAAAAACCCCCCCCCCCCCCCCCCCCTTCTCAACCAGAAAAAAAAAAAAAAAGGGAAAAAAAAGGGAAGCTCTAGGTTTATATTTTATGTAAAAGATTCTAGTCAATTTTCTTGGTTATTTATTTATTTTAATCACAGGATGCAACAAGGGTCACCATGGTCCAGTGCACTGTGTTCGGTTTTCTCCTGGAGGTGAATCCTTTGCCTCGGGATCTGAAGATGGGACTATCAGAATATGGCAGACTGGTCCTTTGACTCCTAATGAACTGAACGCTGTGTCTGATGGACCTACTCAGAATGTGAAGGATGCAGCCGATGAGGTTACTAAGCAGATCGAGGGTGTTCATATAACAGATGAGAAAAATGGGGGAAGTGTAAAGGCAAAAGATGCTGAATAGTAATATTCTGTCTTTGTGTGTGTCTGTTATAGTTCTTTCCAGCAGGTTGTAAGCATCCCTTAAATGTCAGGATTTGACGTATTTCTGTGGCGTATTTGAATGAAGAAACGTTCATTTTCTTTTCGCTGCAACATAGAATTTACCTCAGACTTTGTTAATTTCTCTCTATAGATGATTAAATAAGTGTGGAATGAAGGACCCCTCAGTGCTTGGTTTGCATGTTACTATAGAATTAAACATGAGAGCAGAGAGAGTTACTAGGAACTAACTATTATGCTTTTAGGTGGACAAAAAATTGCTTTCACTTGAATTTTGTGTTCTCCAAATTTATGTACAAATTCTTAGAAATTCGAAACAATATTGTCCAAACAGGAGACTACTTTTGGAAATAAAGTAGGTCGCATGGAGTGCTCATATGAAAGTTCATGTCAAAGCCCAACCCTCCTTTCATTCATTCCCTCATTTTATTTTGTTTATTTATGTTACCATGTGAGGATGTGATCTGGGGCTAGATGTTGGAAAGTATAATTCTGGAGAGAGTTGAGTGTTTGTTATGGAAACATCTGGTCTATGCGGCACATTTTCCAATCATTTTTCACATGGTATGGATTTACATGTGAGTCTTCTTATTGTACAACAACACATGAGTGAACTCATATTAAAAAGGAGGGTGTCTCTTGTGGATTCGCACACTTGTGGCAGAGTCTCACAATTTGTAAGTAATCATTTAGGTAATCTTTTAAAAAATAGAGTAAATTTACTGTGTTATCTTTTAATTATTTTTCCTCAATTATACAATACACGGGTAACATTGTGAATTTACTGTATTTTTGTATAATCTTCCGATCTTGAATGCTTACTTACAAATAGTATTTTCGTGTGTGAGATGAGGAGATTGGCTACAAGCCTTGGCTAGTAGTAGAGCATCTCCAATGTAAAAATACTCATTGTGTATGGTTAAAGAAAATAGACTATAGAAATTAAAATAAAAAATACTATTTCCAATGCAAGGATGTGTATTGTGCACGCTGTGATATTAGAGTAATAACAAAAATGAAGAGAGTGAATAGAAATACAGAGATAGAGTGCTACATATATATTATTAAAAAAGTAATGGATATGTTTTTTATACGAGAGAGAGAACAATAGACACGCGAGTTCTATGACGAAGCTCGTCTTGGGTCTATAAAAAAATTGAGAGAAACATTGTGCTGAATCAATGTTAGTGTGCTTTTGAAGAAAATTTTGCCATTTGACATTATTACATTCTTACTAGCCAGGATTTCATGAGTCTGGCTATTGAAAGAGATACGGCTCTAAGTGTAGAGTCTAATCTCCAATCACATAATGTCAACTTACATGTGTCTGTTTCCCCAGAAAATTGCAGGATTTCATGTAAGATGCACTAATTTTGATCCGCCATATATGTGGCACATTTTACTCCGCTAACTTTATAGACTATATATGATGTCATGTACACTAGTAGAGGGGAATGTGCCATATACACCGGGTGAGCCTATGAAATTAGTAGAGAAATGTACCACATACACTGAGTATCTTCATAACAGAGACATCCGGTGTCTCCTGACAAACATTCCAATGCACCCTCAGTATTACAATTACAATTATTTGGTACTGCTTACGAACCACAGTGACCAAGTGTTAATATGCCCAACACGACGCGAAGTGTTATTATTTTAAAAGAAATTCAAATTTTGCTGCTATGCGCGAGCCAAAAACCAAGTGATAAAATTTTAACATTCTTTAAATTCTTTAATTTGCATTCACCAAATGATGATGCCAAGAGAATGCCAAGCTTACTGTACGAATAATGGACAAAAATTTTAACTTTTAATGTACAAATATACAAATATTGCGACAAAATTGATCTCCGTAGCCTACAAAAAACGAGAACGGTAATGGTATGAGCGTCAAGCACAACCCCAACTTGCTGGCTTCTGTTTCTTTCATGGATTTTAATGTCGTTTTTCTATATGCTATACACTGATTGAATTCACTTTGTAGGCTGTAGCATTCATCTACATTTGGATATATCCATAATCATATGTTAACAGAGGTGGGGGAGACAACCCACATATCAGTTGTCTAATAATCTCCCGCCACGTATGCGTCTAACTGGATTATCCATCCAGACGTATTTTTTGGGTGGGAGATCATTTTTAAGGGCGGGAAGAGAGAAATTACAGTTGAGAAACTCTTAAATCTCTGAAAAAATTGGCTGGTGGTATAATTGGAAACTAATCAACACCCAAAAGGATAGATGTCTTTGGCCTTCCTCTTGAGATAAATTACCAAAATGAAAAACAGAATTGACCCTAGAATCAAAAATATCTCTATGTTGGATAGAACGATGCGCTCTATCAGTTCTGTATCTCTGTTCTTACTAAAAGCCTATTAACAAACGGTGAAATAGCTGCAAGCAATGCTTTCGGACATTCCTCATGTGGAAGATGACCACAACCGGAAATTGCTACGAGCCTCTGCACCATGTGGTAGAGTGAGGATGAATTAGAAGATTAATCAGAGAATTTAGAATTCATTTGGCTGAATAAGTGATAATTCTTGATATTCGTGGTTAAAAATGTCATTTAATAGACTACATTATGAACAGATATTAAAACAAAAACTTACGAATGTCATTGCAAACATCAGAGACAGTAAAAAGGTAAGGACTTACAGAATTTACAAGTTTAGAAGCCATAACTTGAACAGATTTTAGGGGGACAATGACATCTTCAGCCCCAGCAACAACCAAGACCGGCACTGTTTCAACAGCTTTAAGCAAGGATTCTGCATTAGAAGCTGAGATTACTGTCTCACATGAAAGTTTCCCCATCTCATGAAGTGCTTCATCCCAACCTTCTACATGTAACGGGGCCTGATGTGTAATAAAGCAGCAAAATATGGTATTACTGGACAAGATCTTGATAAAATATTTAAATGTAAGGTTGACCTGGGGTGATATTATCCCAAGCAGCAGAATATTTAGGAGCCAAGGGACAATGATTGTGAGATATCAGAGGAACTTTGATAATGTATTAATACAAAACGGCAGATAATCATGATACTGGTTGGCACCCTCTACTAACATATGCTTCACCCTTCCACTTATACTGCAACACCATGGATATGGTGAGCACACCCTAAAAGCTCCAACATCACTTTTAAGTAATAAACAACAACAAACATTTCGTATTACAATGACTGGATTGACTAAACTAACCAGGTGATGAGATTCTCATGTAGAAAAAATATAACATTCAGATGACGCAGCTAAGAAAATTGCAAAAACATGCTTCACATGGACACAATTTAAGAGCATGTTCTCTATAACTTTATGAAAACCAAAAACTTTTATCAAATCAATATCAACCACATATTTTCCACAAGAAAACAAAATTTCACACTTCCCAATAATCTTACTTTACATCCCCACCACACATTCTCCCATCTCCTTTGCATAAATCTCTAGAGAACAAGCTCTAAATATAAGAAGTCAACCACATTGATTCTAGTTCAGGCAATTATACCTTATAGAGGCTTAAGACTTCAGTTGTTAGTTTGGTTGCATCATACCATGCCCGCCGATTAACCACTTGTGTAATTTCAGCTCGGAGTAGCGGACGGACCAAGTTCTTCTTTCCAAGCGACGTGCGTAATAAAATTCTTGCAAATGCAGGAACCAATTCTCTTGACAAGCTCACACCCAGCAACACAATCCCCTTTATTTCAATCTGGAATATATGCCATTAGGAAGAATTTAAACAAGCAAGCAATAAAGTCAAAACTGTTTTGGAACCAACACAAGCATACTCTCTCCTCGTCACCGTAACCAGACTAAATTAACTCTAGTAATTCAACTATATCCTACGAAACACATAAATGAACCTCTGGTAGCCATAATTGACCTCAATGCATTTCAAGGAGTCCCAACTGTCACTGATTATAATATGGTCCAAATACAAGGCCATATATCCTAATTAAAGGGCACATCAGGTTTTGAGACTACAGCCTTAGCATTCTACTTCTACCTCAAAATAGAATTTGGTCAAATCAATCACATCCATATTTTATGGGCCAGACGTATTACACTAATATGAACCACTCTTTTTAATAATTCTATTTCTATTTTAAAAATAGAAATAGAATACAAAAGGGGGCTAAATTTCACTCAGTTGGTGCCACCTGTAACGACTTAGAGCTTGTTTGGTATGATTTATTTTTTCCATTTATAAATTCACATACCATGATTTGACTGTTGATTTGACAACTACTCAACAATCACGACACATTTCAATCTTCAATTAAATCTCCACCACTCATTTCCCACTCATTATAAATTCCCTTTATAAATTACAAAAATAAATCATACCAAACAAGTCATAATGTATCACTTTACCAAAGGCTTGCAGGGTGCTGTTTATGTTGTCATTAGTCGATTTATAGTGCAAAACACTTACAAGAAGGAACTTAAATAATTTGTTTAATCCATTATTCTACCCTTCTCTGCAAAGAAAAGAGGTTCTGCATAGCCCAAGGAATATCAATTCTCCTTTTTAACAAATAATTCAATTTCAAGTAAACAGTGTCAAAGTTCAAATTTTAGCATGCATAGTCCCTACATTTATCTTTACAAGTCAAGAGTATTTGTTTGAGTGATCAAAATTGCACAAAAGTTGCTCACATTCTTGAAATTTGCTGATGAGTGGACTTTTTGTGCAGCCTTAAGTGCAAGAAGTCCACCATCATCATGGCCAATGAATACAACTGAAGCAAACCCCAACTCCAAACAAAAAGAAAGAAGCAGATCAACCTGAAAATAACAAACCCATCACATGTTCAGATGAAGCCGAAAACATAAGACTAAGAACAAATGGAAACGATATATTTAAAAGCAGAATATGTGCATTACTCCTATTGTAGGCACAGATACACATATTTAAAGTCCTTGCACTTCTGCAGTGACCTTGTCTGTTAGGTCAAATTCGTCTACATAGGAATGAATCAACTTTGTGCGTACAAAGAAGAATGACATGAATGAAGATATAGTGACTAAGGATGAATCTAAGCACATAATTATTGATCTTTAGTCAAAATCCTTAGAGCATAAGAAGATATACTAATGCAAGTTATTTTTTTATTCAATTTTTTAATGTTTAAAAATGTAAGCAATGAATAACTTTAAAAACTGTGCTTGGCCATTAATTAAAAGGTTTACACTTTGACTCAATATCAAGCAAAGCCAAACATGCTCATATTATTGTAGGAATTGTTAAGACAAACTTCCACATATTCTATCTCAAGTAACTGTATTACTTGAACAATTAGCCTGCAAATTGATAGAGAAAGTTCTGATGTGGGAGAATTACAGTTTCAACCAATCAGAACTTCACAGCAAATCCAGGAAGATGAGCGTGAAAAAGGAATTGTTTAATCCCTTGCAATTCCTTTTCCGATACACAAACTTGTGAATTTTTAAAGATATGAGAGAGCTGTGAATTGACAGTATGAATCTGAATACAACAATTCCCATCTTTATTGCAGAACATTTTCCAAAGCTTTACCTACTCTAAACTGTGAAGTATAATAGATGATCAATGACGTGTTACACCATAATGTGCAAAAGATCACGCAAATTCAAAAATTCATGAATCTAAAAGGTGGACAACATCAGGATGTACACTTCAGAAACAGTCACCTGATTGTCAAGCTTGTAGGGGTTAGGCAATTGATTTTCCTCCCAATCTTTTCGGCGTGGCCTTGATGTCAACCCCCAACCAGGCCTGTCAAAAGCAACAACTGCACAGCCAACCTGCCTAGCTAGATCCGATCTATCAAATTTCTCCAGGAAAAGACTCCCCCTCCAAACCCATGGACTAAAACAATCCCAAAGTTTCCATTTGCTTCTAGATCATGTTTCAGTGTTGGAGGCCTCATATTGCTCTCATCCCCCTCTCCAGCTTCATCAAGGCTCAAAATTGGCATGTCTTTGGACAATGGGGAAGTTGGAGAAGCATCTAACAGAGGAGTATATAAAGAGAAGGTGCTAACATGAAATTGACTACTGATGCTCCTATGGATAGCGTGTCGGGGTTTTGATGAAATGCTTGTTGCAGGCCCGTCAAGAAAGGGAGGGGAGGACAATGAACAAGGCAAACCAGGGATGATTAGCTTGTAGTGAACCATTAGCCCTTCACAAGAAATGAATAAGCTGTCCTTATCGGCAAGTAAACTAACTGGAAGTTCTCCATCATCACGAGCAAAACCTAATCCTTTTCTCCTCATCTCACTGTTACTTCTGCACGCTTTCCCAGTAGATGGAGTCGGGGATCGTGGAACCTTATGGTAACCAGAGAAAACCAACTTGCAAGAAAGAACCTGCCGGTAAGAGTTAAGTCAAAACCAATAATAATCTAAGGGCATGTTCTCTTAATCATTTTTAAACTGTTTTTAGTTTTCTGTTTGTCAAACATTTGCTTTCACGTTTTTGAAAACGTGTTTTTGAAACAAGGAAAATTATTTTGAAGGAAATTCAAAACGACATTTTGTTTTGAGTGTTTTCAATGTTAGGAGGGGAAAAAAAGAAAGAAAAAGAAAACACTGAGGACAGGAAAAACGAGTCCATTTTCCCCCTTAAATTACTCTCAAAACACAAAAATGAAAATGAATTGAAAACAGAAACACAAATAGAATGCAGTCTAAGAGTCCAAGAATATGAGATAATTCTTCGTGCATTGTAAGTTCTAGAAACTAATGAAAATTGTAATAAGTCTTTCAAGTAAATTAAGACACCAATCTAATACACCTGGAGCAAACATCATCATACGACGATTAGAAGCACAGTAATATCAGGACATCCTAGCATATACTGTGTGATCATTTAAAAAAATTCAAGTATTAGCATTTCACTATGCAACAGGTCAACACACCTAATTAATTTCTTGAGAACAAGTTATTTAAATTTGTAGGGGAATGTATAAAACTTAATCAATTGGAAAGAGCAGAGAAGTATTGTGAAATTACAGCTTCTGGATCAACGCGGTGCAACAAGAGCTTCCTCCTAGCTCTGCAACTTGTACGATAGGCTACAACAATGTGCCCAAGAGCAAAGACAACAGATGAAAGAAACAAGACAGGCATCCCCCAAGACTTCTTCAGGTGCAGTCTCTTCCTCGAAAGAGAAGTTGAAGCTTCAGCTTCGAGTTGAGAATTGACAGCAAAAAGGCAAGCCTTGACAGAGAGAATGAGTATTGAAACAATAGAGCAGATTGATACAGTACCAAGGTACGGTCCATGAGAGAGCATCATGCCATCGCACATTGAATATACAACTGTTGTCATTCAAACAAATCCACAAAAACCAATCAATTCAATATTACAAGAATTTCTGCATAATTAATTTTGTTCAGTTGATACCATCTTGCTTAACTTCATACGGCATGCCAAGTACAGTAACATTTTTCTTTTTAACTATCAACAGCCAACACCTCCACGGAGTTTGCATCTATTTTGTTCATTCTGTTTTACACCCCCACCCCCACCCTTCTCTCTTCCCTTTTTAACTTTCCAGTTGTAGATGATAATAATAATGTTAAAATGAATAAGATTAGTAAAGATTAGGATATGTAACTAGAAAAGTGAACAAACAAAAACTAAATTCTCACTGAAGAAACTAAATTCTCCACTATAAATAAGTATTGATATTTGCACTCTTCTCATCCCCAAGATACAAAAATTTCAAAAAAAAGCAGATTTAAACTTTCCAAATAAATCTTTTTAAGAGCTTATTATCCCCTTCTCGATACTTACTTGGAAAACAGACACTGGGAGCAGCCACAGAAAAGCAAAAGCATATCCAAAGATAGGAGGGGCATAAAAAGAATGGAAAAAAGAAAAGGAAAGAGAGAAAGAAAGGTTCTGCTTTGATATTTACAGTATATCCTTCACCTCATCCAGTGCGAACAAAAGAATATAAGGAAAAAGAACAGCAGGAAAAACGCAAAAGAAATCGTACAGGTGATAATAAGAGATCTGATTATCGAGACAGGAGGAATATCCATAAGCGAGCTTTTGAAGGCATATCTGTGCAAATGTTCTCTAAAACTGTAGCAATTAACACACGTAAAGCTCTGAAGTAACATGCAGGGCACCACCACATCGCCGATCGCCACCACCAACGGCAAAGACACAAGCAACAGCGATGCCACCATCGTCACCATGAAATACACCGTCCGCAACCCTCTCCATACCTTCTCCCACCACCAACCCCCTTTTACCATCATTATTCCCCAAAAAATATGCTCAAATTTGCCAACAAATATTCCAAAACACCAAGAGTTTCAAAATTTCCTCGCTCGGATTTGAATTTTTCAAGAGCGCCCAGGAGAAATACGAGATTGCATAAAAATCAAAACCCAAAATGGAAACAAAGCCACAGGAGACGGCGTCACAACGGCCATCTCCCGGCGAGGATTTACTGCTGGAGATTTCGTCCCAACGACAGTCGTAAATCCTGATTCTATCCTTTATCAATTTCTCTTCATCAAATCCTCCGTCTTCCAAAATTCAAAAGCAACAAAGTATGAATTTGAAATATCAATTCCTCTTCATCGGATTCTCAATTGCATCACTCTTTCTCTCTCTTCTGTTAATTTCTCTCTGTGTGCGCGAGTGCGTGAGAGAGAGAAACAGAGTGTCAGTGCGTGTTTGAAAATGAGTTCTCGTATTTGTCGAAGTCGAATTCATATAAATAGATACAATTTGTGAATAACTCCAATTTCATTTGCAATCATTCTACTTTGATACAATTTTTAATTCAGTCACTGTACTTTTTCCATTACATTAACAAAATGCATACATACTGTTGTTCTTTTTTTGAACTGACATAACGGTCATTCTTGTATGTATGGCATTTAAAGAGTGAAACAAGAAAGGAAAAAAAGGGTAATACAATAAAGAAAAAAACAGATACTTTTATTTTATTTAAGTCTCCGAGTATAATGTATAAAACAAATTTTTGACAATATTGTTATCACTTCTTTCGTGTTATTTCTGTACCAGTTTCTTAAGATGGTTATTAGCTGTAATAATATATGAAGGGTTTTTTTTTTAAAATTTAAAACGCATTAGTTAAACTATTAATTTAAAACGCATTAGTTAAACTATTCTTATAAAACTTTCAAGACACGTATCATTCTCTCATGCACACCACATAGGAGAATTGAGTCCAGGATGTTTTGTGATAATATTTCTGGAAATTTTCAAACATTATCATTTATACAATTCACAAGTGTTATGTACTTCTTTACCATTCATTTTTTCTCAGTCATTTCTTTCTTTCTTTCTTTCTTTTCTTTTTTGTGAACATGCAAGTGGATTGTAAGGGGGAATTGAACTATTAATCAAGAGTAAGGGAAGTCTACTTAGTTGCTATTAGACTACTAGTCTCAATTCCTTTTAATATAAAACATAAATAAGGGAGCTAATAGAAACTGAATAAATAATAATGTGATAAAATTGAAAAAAAAAAGTGACCTAGATAAAAACAAAAATAAAAGTATGGTGAATCAATTGATCCAAATTTAAACGTTGACCTAATTAATAAGGGTTATAAGAGTTAAAGTAGAAGAATCTAATTGTAAATTCTGTCAAACTGTAGTAACCGCAAAAGAAATTAATCCAATTGGAATTGGCAAAAGTGTGATTAATTAAGAGTAATTAAATAATTAATACATATACTGCCACATTTTATTTGATTCGCTAATACTGAGTACTGACCGTTTGCATGCCTGGCCAGCTTTTTCTTTGGACTCTTCTGCCCCTGTCCTTCTTCTTTAAATATGACAAATTTGCCCTGTATTTTTTCTTTCTTTTTTTTTTTTTTTTTTTGGTGGGTGGGGTGGGGTGGGGCAGTGGTGGAAGATGCCCATTTTTTAATAATAATATGTCACCTCGAGGTAGCCTTAAATAATTAATCTATATAGTACATTTAAACGAATTACATGTTTGAATCTCACAAGAAAATTGTTATGTGTGACATGTCTCCATTAAAGCATATCTAAGGTAAAGTGAAAAAACTCAAATTTAACCCCTCATTAGATATGCATGACATCTAATTTGAGTTTTTTGGCCCTTCAATTTAATCCCTCATTTACCTAATTTCCTCACATATGTTTAAAGTTGGAACAGCATGACAACTAATCAAAGCTTGTCATCTCTCTAATTGTGAGGTCCAATAAATTCCCCCCCCCCCCTTCTTCACTTTGACATTTTTCCTTCTACACTAGAATTGATCTTAGACTAATTCTAATGTGGGAGAAAAATTACTTGGTACCCCTGACCAATGAAAAATATATATGTGTATTCAGTGACCCAAATTAATTAACAAACTAGGGCCTCTAAATTCATATGTCAACTCTTGATAGAAATTCCCTAATGTGGGGCAAAAAACCTAAAGTGAAAATCAATATTCAGAAAATCGGATCGGTTATTAAATCGGGGAAGGAAATGGTTCCAGCGTCAAAATGTTGAATCGGGGTTGAACCGAGGCTGAACCGGTTTTAATTAAATAATAAAAAATAAATTTTGACATTTTTTCCATAAAATCTAATTTTTTCGGATTGAACCGGCTTTTTCTTAGCTGCCGATTAGTCGATTAGGTTCTTAAATGACCGATTTTTTCAGTGAATCAGACTGGTTTTCCACCCGATTCTTAGTTTTTCCAGTTGAACTGGCCCTTCCGGTCTGATTCTCATAACATTGGTGAAAACTAAAGTGGAAAAAGCCTATCCTAAAAAGTGCAAGAAAAATCAAGGGGGGACCCACCTCGAGGGTGGATACTATGTTGGGGGGTAAAAAAGAAGAAGAAGAAGAAAGGAAAAAAGGTGGGGTGGGGGGACCTTGGCCTCTATTTTACCTCCCCAAAAAAAATGTCATTATTCCCCCATATCCATCCTAGCATTATTTGGTTAATAAAGGGAAAAAACCCAAAAATAAAATTATTGTCTATTCCATTATTTGATGGAAGTTGAACAAAAAGAGAAAACTCATTTCTATCTCAACGTTGGAAATTCTCTTATTAATTAATATAAAATAAAAAACGTCGTTATCCTTTTTCATTACCAGTAATTTTTTATTTATTTATTTTTTCATTGTCACGCCCCCGTTAACTTTACAATATTTCCGAATATCTTAGGGAAATTTACAAATTCGGTAGCGGAAGCTTTTATTCAAATAACGGGGACGGGACGTGCGAAATAATCCAATTTATCTTATCTTACTGAGTTTAATAGATAAAGATAATTTCATAAGTTAACAAATCGTCAACCTTTTAAAGAAACATTAAAGCTAGGTTTTTCAAGAAATATG
>CAVNYN010289980.1:0-15420 GCA_963692815.1 Nyctanthes arbor-tristis | reverse complement strand
AACTAGATAAACAGTATTCGTAGAAGGAAAATTGAATCCGTTGTACCAAATATGGTGTATGAGAAAAATTACAATATGGGAATTGAAACTTACATTCAATATGGGTACCAAAGATTTGGAATAAAAGTGTAAAAAACTAAGGTGCACACATGTTATAATTGATTGACCCAACTCAACAAAGGTGAAGGAAATGGACATAAATGATGATATCCGGCAACTGGCATCCTTTACTGGACCCCGACAACTTACTTTAGATGGGGTCCACTATCTCATTTTCTTGGCTGGTGCGCCCAATTCATCTGAATAAAAATAATCGGAGTGGAGCGCGGGCAGGATTTTTGATGGTGTGGATCCAAAGTTGATCCTAGCCAAAAATTCCAATTATTCTAGTACCCAAAATTCTGGGCTTTGTCCTTCACCAAAATGGAGATCATATTATGCTTAATTAATGATTAAATAGAGAGTAATTATTAAGATGATCATATCTATACCATATATACAAGTTATTAACTTGTTTTTCTTCTTTAAAAAAAAAAAGGTTATTAACTTGTTTTTCTCATATATTTTACTAAATTTTCATCTCATTTAATCTGCTGTACATTGTTTTAGACTTGTACTCCTATTATTACTAGCTCTCAATGCATTTTATGCCTTTTTTTATATGAAGTAGTAGTACAATAACAAACCGCGCATTAACTTGTTGAAAAATCATATTTTCATATACTTGTTAATTTCATAGAGTCACCTAATAAGATCGCAAGTTTGAGACAATAAATTTGAGCTCTTAACTGAAAAAATTAATACAACGTTTATGAATTGGTTTGTCTAGTCAATTTTTGTTTCTAAACACTATTAGAACTTCAAATTGTGATTCAATATGAAGTTACAAAAATATCTTAATACCATATATGTTACAATCTTGTAATAAGGAAAAAAATTACTTACCAAAATAGGCCAACGAAATCAAGGAAAATATGTATATCCCAAAATGCTTGACACTTATTATTTCTAAATTAAGAATAAGGTAAGAGTGAGAGTAAGTAACATTATATATATATCATTATTACAAAAATTAAAAAAAAAAAAAAAATATATATATATATATGAGTTGTTCGCAATTTCTTTAACCCACAAAGCCTTCAAAGTTCAAATGCTCCAAAAGAAACTAGTTTTTTTTTTTCTGAAGTTCCAAGTCTTATTTGGCTGTCCACCTTTTCAAACCGCCCATTATCTGATTCTAATAAACCACTTTCCTTCATCTACTTCTTCTAATTCTCGCCCTCTCTCTCCCCAACAATTTATTTCTGCTCATTCCAATTCATTCTGATTGTGTTTAATTATTTCATAATCTGTGTTTTCTGTGTATCATTTGTATATACCATAACACAAATATGGCTGCCAACAGATTTGCTACCATGTTGCATAGAAATACAAACAAGTTTACACTCATTCTGATGTATGCTGTTCTTGAGTGGATTCTGATACTTCTTCTTCTCCTTAATTCTCTGTTTTCCTATGTGATCATCAAATTTGCTGAGTATTTTGGGCTGAACCCACCTTGCCTTTTGTGTTCTAGAGTTGATCACATCTTTGAACCTGCAAAAAAGAACCAGATTTTTCGCAGGGATCTTATTTGTGAAGTTCATGCCAAGGAGATTGCCAGATTGGGTTACTGTTCCAACCATCAAAAATTGGTTGATTCTCAGGATGTGTGTGAGGATTGCCTGTCCTCAAGGCCAGAATTTGATGGGGTTTCAAAGAATGTTACTTTATTGCCATGGATCAAAGAATTTGGAAAGGAAAAAGTAGGTCAAAATGGGGAGGTAAGTTTGAAGTGTTCTTGTTGCGGGTTATTGTCAGATAATAATAAATATGCTTCATATAAGCTGATCCCTTCCTGGGATGTTTTGGAATGTGCCCATAAAGCAAATTTGATTGAAGAGTTGGGGGAAGATGATAATCATATTCAAGAAGTTCATAAATCTTATGAAATGTTATCAGATTATAATACTGATTTATGTGATTTTGAACATGGGTTGGAAGATAGTAATAATAGAGCTCAGGTTCTTTCTGATTTTGGTAGAGATTTCAATGTAGCAGAAAATAAGGATTCTGTTTCTGTATCTGCAAATGAGTTGAAAGAATTGGAAGGAGAAGGTGAAAGTGTAGATGTGGTTATTATGAAAATGGAAGAAGAAAAAGAAAATATTATGGTGGAAAATTCAACTATAGCCATGGAAGATAAAGCTGTTCAAGTTTCAATTCAGGAAGAAAAGGATGTTTCTCTTCATATTTCCCCTCAGCATCTGGAGTTCTTTCTGGACAACAGTGGTCATAGACTGGTTCCAATCGAACTGGTTGATTTGGTAACAGACAATCAAGATGGCAAAAACTGTGATTTCAATGAAGATAATGATAAGCATGGAGAAACCAATTTGGATTCGGAAGTCTGGTTGAAGACAGAAGTGAAAATGGTTGTGGAGGATAGGTTTAGACGAGAAGAGGGTGTGGTTCTTGATTTTTCTTCACATGAGGATCCCAAGTATATGATGCTGGATTCTATGGAAATAGAAGAGGATGAAAATTCTTTGGTTTTTCATGCAAAGGAATGTCGTCTGGGGACACGGAATTATGAACAAGATAGAAGTTCTAATGTGGCCCAAGCTTCTTCCCAACCTATAGGTGATGTTCAAGAAACAAAAGCAGCAGAAGGGGAAAGGATTCACTCACGTGTTCTTCCAGGTACATACATTTACTTTTGAACACTAATTTCATCAGTTTTTTCAAATAGTAAGATGTTAAAATTAAAGATAAGCTATTTGCCCATCAATGTAGTTCATGAAGAAGCTGCTCGATTGTCAAATTGTGAAACTGAAGCAGATGTTTCAATTGGAACAGAGATTCCTGACTTAGACATGGCAGATGAAATTAAAAATCAATATTCTCTTCCTTCATATGAATTCACTCATGAAGATCCATTGGCAACATTTTCCAGTTTTGCAGCTGATTTTCATGGTAGGTTTCGACCTTTCATCTTGCCCTTGTTTCCTTCTTTCCATTCTTGTTTTTCGTGCAGAGCTGCAGTTGCTGCAGTTGTTACAAGTTTTTTTATTCTTAGCATAGTATTTTTCAAAAGAAAAAAAAAATAGTTCTTGCTTTGGTTCTTTATAACCATGTCCTGAATTTTATTTTAGGTCCTTTACAAGTTCAGGAAGAGAACATGGAATTAAAAGCCTTATCAATCCGGACCAGTGAGGACGCAACGAATGAACAACCATCATTTTATTTGCAGCTGAATGATATAGATGAAGATAAGGTTCCTGATACCCCGGTTTCTACACCAACTGGTGTGGACAGTATGTATCATTTGCACAAGAAATTTCCAATGCTAGAGAAAAAGGATTCAGGAACTGAAGAGTCTCTGGATGGAAGTGTCACTAGTGAGCTAGAAGGTGGTGATGGAGTTGTTACAGTCGAACGCTTAAAATCGGCATTAAGATCTGAACGTAAGACTTTACGTGCACTATATGCTGAACTGGAAGAAGAGCGAAATGCATCTGCAGAGGCTGCCAGTCAAACATTGGCAATGATAAACCGACTTCAAGAAGAGAAAGCGGCAATGCAAATGGAAGCTTTACAATACCAAAGAATGATGGAAGAACAGTCTGAATATGATCAAGAAGCTTTGCAACTCTTGAATGAACTTATGGTTAAAAGGGAGAAGGAAAAGCAGGAGCTAGAGAAAGAGTTGGAAATATATCGAAAGAAGGTTTTGGATTATGAAACAAAAGAAAAGATGAGGATATTGAGAATAAGTAAAGATGGAAGTACTAGAAGTGGATTCTCGTCTGCTTCTTGTAGCAATGCTGATGATAGTGATGGATTATCTATTGATCTAAATCAAGAAGCAAAAGTAGAAGACTGCTCTGATGGCCATCTCGAATCAAGCAACCAGAACACTCCTCTCGATGCAGCAATAGACTTGGACAACTCATTAACCGATTTTGAGGAGGAAAGATTATCCATTCTAGAGCAGCTCAAGGTCTTAGAAGAAAAGCTGATAACATTGGATATCGAAGAGGAAGAACAGCACGCCAATGTTAGGTCTGTGGAAGATGTCCATGAAGAGAATGAAAACCATGTGGAGGAAAATGGGTATATTGGGGGTGAAGCAAATGGGCATGCAAATGGTTTCGCCAAGGAAATAAATGGTAAACATCATCAACAGAGAAGAATTGCAGCTGCAAATGGAAAGCAGCTTCTTCCCTTGTTTGATGCAATTAGTGAAGAAAACGGAGATGTCTTAATGAATGGAAATGGTAACGCAAATGGACTCGAGACTAATGGGGTGCATCATTCTTATCAGTCAAAGCTTGAACTAGATAACAAGAATTTTTTCGTTGAAGAAGAGCTGGATCATCTATATGAAAGGTTACAAGCTCTTGAAGCAGACAGAGAATTCCTAAAGCATTGCTTTAGTTCCCTAAGAAAAGGTGACAAAGGAATATATCTACTTCAAGAGATTTTGCAACATCTTCGTGATCTGCGCAATGTGGAGCTCCGAGTAAGAAACTTGAGTGACACTGCTGTAGTCTGAAAAAATCATTGGTAATTCCATAAACTGTGTTCAGAATTTCATATTTTATACTTGGATGCCGTTATCTGATAGATATATGGTTTATTTTTCGTTTTATCTGGTAACTGCAGAGTCCATTACTGAAGTTTGATTCCTCTCGACATATGAAGGATACAGATTGTATAACTGATGTAAAGGTGATCATATGGTATAGCAGAAGAATCCGGAGTTGTCGAATTTGGCATCGGAAGGCTCTTGATTGATGGTTTTCTGGGTGGCATTGGCAGGCAATGAAATAGGATCTGCCTTTTCCTTGGTTAGTCTCTTCAGGGAAACTCAAACTTGTGTAGGTCTTGTACTCATCTCAACCTTTTAAGGAAAAGGGGTGATGGTGGATGTGTGTGTAGTCTAGTGAAGGGAATCACTAGTTTTAGACATTTTAGAGTAGCAAAACTCCCCCCCCCCTTTTTTTTTTGTGGAATTCTATTGGCGGCTAGGAAGAGAGTGGTAGGTAACTTCCTTTTCCAGCCTCATTTTTGCATAATTTTAAACACAAGGGTTGTTTATATATTATATAAAAGGCTAAGGTTTAGTTGAATACTTTATGTATCCATTGTAATTATATAAAAACGAGTGTTTGTTTATAAGTTAGCCACTCATCATTTCGTTCAGACAGGAATGACTCATCATTAAGTTCGAGGTTCTCTTGTGCGCCGACCAAGTTATTTAGATATCGGATTGGATGAAAGTAAGTTTATATCAGGTATCATTTCTATTCTCAAGATGAAGGGAGAAACGGGGTTACATATTAAGTTTATGGACTAAAACTTAACATTTTAAAGTTTAGGAGCCTTTTTCTTGCAGTGTAAAGTTCAAGGACCAACCAGATATTTGTCAAATCCCGTTGGAAACTGATGGAATAAACTAAGCAGCAAAAGGAAGCAAGATATTGCTTTCACACTGGATTTAGCTTTAAGCAAAGACAACTTTGTTAGGTAAAAGAGCATTAAAAAGAAGGAAATATTAATGCTCAATTAGTAACACACAAGTACATTATCCTTTAATTTACAGCTAAGAAAGCAGCTCAAGGAATGATTACTTAGACAAACTTTCGAATAAAAATCTTCG
Organism: Nyctanthes arbor-tristis; assembly: GCA_963692815.1. Lineage (NCBI taxonomy): Eukaryota > Viridiplantae > Streptophyta > Magnoliopsida > Lamiales > Oleaceae > Nyctanthes > Nyctanthes arbor-tristis. The sequence continues at coordinate 9,716 of CAVNYN010289980.1, read as the reverse complement.
ATTCTCTTTGAGTTGTCTGTCAACATTTTGGACCAAAAAATGTCAGTATATATTTCAATTATTAAGAATGTTGTTTATGAAATTCAACTCTGAAACGCAAAGTTTATCAAAATCATTCATTACATATGTGTTAACACTCAAATCAATTGTCAAGTTAAATGCGTTTGAAGTGATAATGGTTTAGAATTTGTCTCAATGAAATCTTTCTTTTCTAATCTTGGCATCTTGTTTCAAACCTCTTGCCCTTCGGCACCTCAACAAAATGGTGTTAGTGAACGTAAGCACTGTCATCTACTTAATGTAGGTCGTGCTTTCCGTTATCTGCTCCCAACTGTCTCCATGTATATGTTCATTGCCTCTTTCATGGCCAGATTCACAAATTCAGCTCGAAGATAACACGTGGTCCAGCCATTGAACTTCTTAATTAATTTAGGAGTCACGCGAGGATCATATCCTACAAAAGCCATCAATAATAGTCTTATGTAAGCTGCTTCAATCTGCAACCTGGTAGAGGAAAGAAAATTTTGAAGCATGGTGATAATTTCTATTGCACACATGTAATATACATCAACAAGAGAAGAAACTATCACCAGGAACTATTTATGAATATGATCAAACCACAAAGTTTCTGTCTACACAATATAGGCTCCCAGCTCTTCACAAAATATAAAGGGTAGGAAAACTGGAAAAGGCAACTTTTCAAAGAAAAAACACTTAGAAAACAATAACAAATTTATGTCTTAATACTAATGGAGCAATCCAACACAATTATATAAATATACAATTAGGAATGCCGAAAAAATTTGGGTATTCCAGGAATATCTTAATAGGGTACTCCAAGCCAATAAGGAACTTACACTTGGGGCTCTTAGGCTTTATTTTTGAGACCCTTAAATGCATGCGTGATTTGTCCGGAGTACTGCATCAGGGTACTCCTCGAGCATCGGATATTTTATCTAGAAATGCCTACCATTTAAATTTCAAGAAAGCATGCCAGCTAAATTTCATTTATCTTGTTCGATAGGCAAAATCTCCAACTTCAATCTCTTCGCGCACATGGTTTCGTACTTGCTCTTCAATGAAATTCCGCACAATAAGTAGAGTTGGAACTCGACATAGTACGCTTATGTTAGCCATCTCATTTTATCTCATTCTATTACAAATTTAATTCAGTCAAACAAATCACGTCTATGTATATAATAGCGTGTACTATATAAATCTCAACTATTCAACTTCACCCAGTCTCTCTGTCTATCTTTTTAGGAAAAAATAAATGTGAATACTACAAGGAAAGAACTTTCAATGTAAACAATCGAGCCACACCATATGAATCCAAAACTTTCACGACCGAGTGGCAAGAAGAAAGAGTGCATCCATATAATACTTACATTGGTTATATAGTCTTTTTACCATTCAGTATGTTACTTACGAGTTCTCTCATTAAAGAAGCAAGTGATGTTGAAGTATTAATGGATAACCATATTGAAGAAGTTAATATTTTGTTGGGTTTAGTGTCTGATCATGTAGTATATGAGACGCGCCAAATTAAAAAGGGGAAAACAAGATAGGAAACAAATATAAGTGCATATTAGAATCCAAAAAATGGACAACTAAAGTGATACAGGACATATATATATGCTATTCCTCGTTCTTAAAGGATATTGTAAGACTCTAGTTATTACACTTACTACGCAGAGAATATCACTTGGCAGAAATAGCCTCAGGATACTCCTTATATTCCCCAAGAATTGGAACTTCGAATGTATTTCAGGTCCATGTCTAGCCACAATATGAGCAACCTACAAGTAAAGAACACGAAATAAAAATCTAACACCAATTGCATAATACAAAAAATGATCATGTATCAATCCATTGAATACCTCATGCGCCATAATAGAAGCAATCTCAGCATCTGAACTCAATTGCCTAAGAAGCCCTGTATAAAAACAATAGGCAAGAATTGTAGGCCTATCAAGCACGATAACCTCCCACTCCATACCCTCCAAATGTGGGATCTGGGATTTTGTCCCTTTTGCTTGACTTACATCTCTACTCTCCTGAACCGAATGATCATCAAGAATTTCATCATCCTTGGGATGCTTATCCTCATTTGCAATATTCTCATCATTTATTCCCACCAAAGTTTCAGGGCTACTAGTCCTGTGAGGCAACACACCAATTATGTTCTGCGCTATGCCTTGAACTCTAGTGACATCTGGGTGATTGGACGGCAATACTTCGTCTTTGTTCTGAGTTTTAAGCTTCTCCTCAAACTTCTTTCCCATCTCTTTTTCAGCCTCCGGAGAAAAATAATGGATTCTGTTTGTGAAAAGTACAGTTTCCAAATGTTCTGAATTGATCATCACGGTCTCAGGGTATACCGTCATCAAAATATAGAAGAAGAATGCCAAGTATCCAATCGGCCTTTTGTATTTCCTTGCCAAGTATCTAATTGACCTTTTGTATTTCCTAACCCTTTGCCTAAAGTGGGAAACCAATTTCCGATTCCTACTTACAGAGTAAAACCTATTAGCTCCATTCAGAGAAGGGCTATTACAGTGGACTACTTTAAGCCCGTTTTGAAGATCAGAGTTGCAAAAAATTGGTAGGGAAAATTCACAAATTCTCCATTTACTAAAACTCGCGTTGGGAAAATGTAGGTAAAAATTGGTTCTTGAAATTCATTCTTGAATCAGGATCCTAATTGAAGTACTCTTTGACGAGCATTTGCAAAAACCAACATAAATTAATCTTGATGTATATCATGCCATGATCAATCAATCAACGATACCTACCAGTGTCTAGTTAATACAGATAACGAAGGTTAGAGATTTTTCAAGCTTCTTACCCACTCCTATATGATGAACCCCACCTTTGAATCATGTCTCATACAGAAGAATTTCAGCCCCTGCTCGACTCTGTTTTCCGTTCCCGCCTTGCTTTTGTGTGAGGTACTGAGGTTTTACTTGTGTGTCCCCGTCTCATGAACTCTTTCTTCTGTTGATGATAAAAACCTGGGGTATTCAAACCACTTATGGCGCTTTGAGCGATATTAATGTTGGAGGGAAAAGGTAAAAACTGGGGAAAAAACCTACTTTCTATTTCCGATCTGTAAGAGAAAACATGAAGGAAAAATATAAATTAAATACGTGACCGTATTTTATTAAATTTGAAGAGAGAGTGGGAGTAGGGGAGAAGGGTAAAGTTTATGCCCGCCCCCGCCCCCGGGTTTTCATTCTTTTAGGAATGACAATGGGTTGGGTTTGGGGCGGGTATCTCTTCTCTCATACCCACTCCGTTAAGGAAACTCTCACCCCGTACCTGTCTCGTACCTGATTGAATCGGGTATGGAGCGAGAGAGGTTCAGGGCGAGTACAAGAAAAATACCTGTTACTCTCTCCGTTAAAAAAAATCTAAAAAATTTTATTTAAAAAAAATGGAAACTATATGAAAAAACATTTACAAAAAACACTTGGCAAAATAGTTGAGGGTATTGTTTTTTATCTATGGTTATTTGGGTTCAAAACTTCAAAGCCATACAGTTCAAAAATTTTTTTTACTAAGTATTAAAAAAATAAATAATTTTGGGTACCGGAGTCGAGACGGGTCGGGGTAGCCATTACCCATCACCGACTGTAATCAGGGCGAAATTCTTCACCCCATACCCACCCAATAGTTAACGGGGCGGGTACCTGCAGGTATTGGATATTGAGTATAGAATTATTATTCCTACATTCTTTTAGCACATTACTAGTTTAACACCCGTGCGTTGCACAGATAGAGTACGGTTAAAAGAAAGTTACATCCAAATGTTAAAAGTCATGAAGCATGCAAATATTTCTTGAAAATTTTAAAAAAGTACCGTTAAAAAGGTTGTAATATTTCTATCAAATATAGAATACAAACCCAGTTGTGTAAAAACTTGAGATGAAGTTGAACATAACTTTGTATTGATGACAGAAAGAGTATAATAAAAATATATTTAGCACAGTAAAGTGTAATTGCAAATCAGGTAACACAACTAATTATACATACATTCTTTTATAGAAGTAAGAGGAAGAGGAAGGGCATACTAAAAATATATAATTTCATTTAAAAGACAATCCAAGAATACTATATTATTCTCATCATAAAATGTAAGATCAAAACACCGGACAAGCATTCTTTATTTTGATTTCAGTAGTGATTAAAATATATATATATATATATATATATATAAAGGAAAGAGGCATTGTTGTAAATACCATGGATCTATAGAATAAAGAATTTATATATCAAATGATAAATGAATATAAAAGCCAAGAGGAATAAAACAACAAACACTTCTCCTCAATTCAAAAACACTCATAGAACTATATATTAGATGACCAATGCTTGAAGAATAAAAAATATGTAAATGGTTTGGAGTTCTCTTACCATTCCTGTGTGAATTGCATTATTAGCAAATGTTTGCACAATAACACCTCGATCAGCAGAGAAATAAAAATAATACGATATTGTGTAACAATTACTAATGTGTATCTATCACCACATATTACAAAACATTAAAAAAATAATTTAACCCAACATATATCGTTCACTGACAAACAATTAAACTATGACGACAATATCTATTCAAATGCAAATAAATATAGAGGAATATATCAATATAGTTATAATAGTAGATGAAGAACATGTAGATGAAGAACATGTAAATGAAAACAATATAGAACACATTAAGAAAAGTAATGACTCAGAATATGAGAGTCCGTATAACCGAGTAAATATAGTTTCTTAAAAAATCAACCAATAATTTGGAATAACAACTACAAAAGTCATATATTTATAAATGCTAAAAACATATAAAAGTTATACAAAATATTTAAGACCTTACAATATCCACTGTAAGAGGTACTGCTAGCAAACTATAGGACCAAGACGGCTTATAGAATGAACTGACTGAACTGTATTACTCAGTTGAACATAAAGATGAACATAAATTACTATAATCACTTTTTATATGCACATGGTTATATTTTAAATACTTGGGTTATTCTTCCTAACAAGGTTAAATACGAGATACTTTTTTTTTTTTATTACAAAGGGAGTGTAGGGGTGGAGAATCAAACGCTTGTCCAAATATTTGAGCAACAACTAAGATGATTATTAGATCATATAGATCTTGGCATAGAACTCAAAGTCTTAATATGATATATTAGAGCTACAAATGTTCCAATGAGTTTGTACATTGTTGGGATTTTCCCAAATATCCACATCTTCTTCTTCAAGAGCATTCTGCTCCTTCTCTTCCTTATTGACACCCAAAAAAAAAAAACAAAAAAGGAAAAAAAAAATTCTTGCTCATTGGAACCACCCCCACACTCCAACCCCCCCCCCCCCAAAAAAAAAAAAATCTTTTGGAGGCATATTAAAGAATAAAATAACACATTGAAAATTTATTGGATAAATCATATAAAGTATTTAAACTAATCCCCTTATCAAGGTTATTAATGTTTTAAGATGAAACCTCAAATCTTAATAAGGAGAGGGAAGAAACATATGTGGTTCAGATAGGGGTCCTCCTACCCAAAAACATGAGTATGTAACCTCTCCATCACATTTCAAACCACATCCTTAAATTTGTGGTCCTTAAATTTTGTTTTTTTTTATTTCATAGTTTTATCTATACTTATGTAATAATTGTTCCTTATGTAATTTACACTAGTTGTATGCCCGTATGTTGCACAAAATAAAATAATTAGCAAACAAAATGTATAGTAATTTAAAAAAACTAAATAATCATAATTTTATAGTTACTACTCACTTATACATATGTCATTAATATAAATAAATAGAATCAAATTGAACGTACAATATTTTCACTTGTACACAACTAATTAAATTGTCATTTATAGAAGAATTCTATTACGTAATAAAAAAAGAATGAGGAATTTTTACAAAATTAATTTCATATTGAGTACATAAACTAAGAAACCATAGAAAATAGAGGATATAAAATTTGTACAACTTTAGAATTACCCTACACCCACACTCTTATTCAATAGGGTGTGAATGATATTTATTTATTAGCATGAATTATTTTTTACATTCATTCTCCACTTTATATTCTTGGAAAAATAATTTTTCCCATTTCCTCATCACTATTCAAAAATCTATTTTAAAAAATTTAAAGTACACAATTTTTTATTACAAAAGACTTAAGTGAAGCAATATTACAACAAATGATAAATTCTATATGATTTACCACTACCCCTAAAATTAATTTTTAACCACTTTTCATTCTAAAAAGAATTAAAATAATTTTTTATTTTTATTTTAAATCATTATCATCAAATATTATTATTATCGTATCCACTCAACTTAAATTTTTACAAATATATAGGTTCTCAAAGAAAACCAAATAATAAATCAAGTAATGTACTGAACATATAGCGTTAAGTTTATCGTATTGAATTAAGGTAAAAATTTTGAAACTAATTTAATTTTGCTTTATTACTATATCATCAATATCACAAGTAAGCACTTAACCGAAATTAGAAGAAGTCTCAATAATCCAATACTTGAAATTTGTCTATCAACTATTAAAATTTTGAGGAAATATTAAACATTTGAAAATAGCTTATATAGGATATATATAAATATAAATTTTTGTATATTATTATAAAATAAAATAATAGAAAAATATAATTAATAGATAAGCATTACTTTAAAGAGAATAAATAATTATTATTGTTATTATTATAAAATAAAAAAAATAAAATAAGCATATAAAAGTAGGATAGTGGTTTTGACGGGAAAACTTGCAAATGACCACTATCCAAATATTATTATCGTATTCTCTTAACTTAAATTTTTACAGATATATAAGTTCTCATAGAAAAAATAATAAATTAAGTAATATACTAAGCATATAGCCCTGGGTTTATCGTATTGAATTAAGGTAAAAGTTTTGAAACTAATTTAATTTTGCTTCATTACTATATCATCAATCTCACAAGTAGGTACTTAACCGAAATTAAAAAAAAGTCCTAATAATCCAATACTTGAAATTTGTCTATCAACAATTAGAATTTTGAGGAAATATTAAACCTTTGAAAATAGCATATATAGAATATATATAAATATAAATATAAATTTTTGTATATTATTATAAAATAAAATAAAATAATAGAAAAAATATAATTAATAGATAAGCATTATTTTTAAGAGAACGGATAATTATTATTGTTATTATTATTATAAAATAAAGAAATAAAAGAAGTATATAAAAGTAATACAGAGGTTTTGGCCGGAAAACTTACAAATGAACTATCATACTTTAATATATATATGATAAGATAAGATTTGAGGTTTTTTTTTTTTTTTTTGTTGGGGGGGCCCTCAATTTTTGAGTTTTCCCTCGACACTAATTCTACTATTTTAGTGTGCTAAAAACGAAAAAAAGGGCCAAAAGCGAGTGATGACTAATAATGGCAGACTGAATTAACCCGCGGTAAAAATATTAATTAATAACTAATCACCACACTCCATCGAAGTCAATTTTTTGAAAAGGCGTATATTAAATACTTCCTTACTTGTATTCGTGATTTGGTCCCCTTACAATCAAACCACCATTAGGCGTGCAAGTTTTCTATTTTATCATGAACACGAATTAAAATAAAACAATATAAAATGGCTTTTAAGTTTTGTTTGGCAGATGTGCTTCAAATTATGCTGTAATGGTTTTATACTTATATATATTATTTTTAAAAAAAAAAGTCTCGAGTTTATATCACATTCACTTCTTTTTGAAATTTCTCCAGGCGTAGCCAGCATACCAGTCTACCCCTAGACGAACTATATTTTCTCTTAGCCCAATCATATAAAAAAAATAAATAAATAAAAACTTTTTTCCTTTAAAGGGCCGAGCCACGGACCAGGGACCCTCCTCTTGGATTCGCTCTGCCTTCCTTGTCTGCCTCTTGTATTTAAAAATATATATATTTGACAACCAATTACAAGTTTGATGAAATTTTTTATCATATGCCGAATATTTTTATGTTATTGGCCTATTTTTTATTTTCATTTTGGAAAAATAAAGATTGTGATAGGTCAAAATTTTGTTGATAGATGATTCGATCAACTCCTCATATTTAAGGGGGAAAGTGTCGAAACTATACCTACATTTCCCTTATCTCTCCCTTTTATTAAAAAAAAAAAAGGAACAAAAAAAAAAACAAAACAAAACAAAACTCTTTGTTGACATTCGAGTCTTCCCCAGTTTTTTCTCCTCCCAGCCTCTGGAGGGGCTGACTTGGCACACTTGCGTGGCGTACCAGTGTGTGTTAAGCTAAGGAAAAAAAATTCAAAATTCAATTTATTGACAAAAAACGCGGTCAATGAAAAAAGCCAAATATCAGGTTTGGCTCCAAAGCCCTCATCACTCAGATTCTCTCTCCCTCTCTCTCCCGACTGGATCTTCCCCTAACCCCAGGTATTCCGGCGATGAAACGAAGACAGAAGGCATTGGTATAAAATAAGAGGAAGAGTCCCCTTTCAGGTATCTCTTTCCCAAGCTCAACGCCCCCAAACTTATACCCTTCTCTCTCACTCTATCTCTGAAACTCTCTGTCTCTGGTCGTGGTCTCCCCCAACTGCAGAGTGTTTCGTCGCCGGACGGTAAGAGGAAAGTAGTGGATTTTGTGTTATATTGACCCAATGTCTATTTAGTTATATTGACCTAAAGCTCTCTCTCTCTCTCTCTCTCTCTCGGTCGAAGTGAAGCGCCAATGCCAACCGTCCCCATGCGATATCTGCTGGATCCGGAACCAAAGTAAGCCGCCGGTGAGCTAGCCTCTTCTTCCCGGGTCAATTTCCATTCCATCTTTTGGGATATATTGACCCTATTTTTATTTAGTTAATAGTTGTTAATGTTGCCTTTATTTCGGATTACACTCCAGCCCAAATGGTAGGGAAAAAATATTAGTTTTGGCTAATTTCCAATTAAGAACTACTCACATTGTAATATTCAATCAAATGGTAAAATATCAATTTCCTTTCTAATTAAGCAGCTTGTCACGCCCCCGCTAACTTTACAATATTTTTCGAATATCTTATGGTAATTTACAAATTCTGTAGCGGAAGCTTTTATTCAAATAACGGGGACGGAACGTGCGAAACAATTCAATTCATTTTATCTTACAGAGTTTAATAGACAAAGATAATTTTATAAGTTAACAAATCGTCAATCTCTTAAAGAAATATTTAAGCTAGGTTTTCAAAAATATATAGAACACAAGAAGTTGTCTTGATAGATATATTTCATTGATTACTAAGGTGTGCCCAAATTATTAGAAAATTTTTACAATGAAAAGTAGTATTCAAATAAATATAAAGATTATATATCTCTCTACTGTTTTATATGTTATAAGATATAAAACATATATATTATAGAGATGTGCGTAAAAGTAATAAATTCGTGATAGTTTCAAGAACAGGTTTACACCACATGCACAACTCTACTCCCATTCGCGAGCACGATCCAACTCCCAGCTTGCCCTGCTTTTCAATTGTTATGACTCCAATTATCTACAAAAATTGTAATAAGTGGGGAGTGAGTACAACGTACTCAGTGAATAACACAATCCTTTGATTCACCTTTCGTTTATAAAACTCATTTCCAAAAAAATCATTGCATGTACAAAGCTTTTCAATGCACAAAAGGGCCCTAGCACTAG
>CAVNYN010289979.1:85751-95883 GCA_963692815.1 Nyctanthes arbor-tristis | reverse complement strand
TATAAAGGTAATTTCATCTAAAGTCTCCTACCTTTTGTAAGGGTAAAAATGTTTTTATATAAAAATTTAACGGTTTAAATAGATGGAAATTGTCAATGATGACTTGATGAGAGATTTCATTAAATGATGACAACCTACAACATTAAAAATAAAATTAGAGACGTAATTTATTAAATGTTGAAATGTTGGAGACGTTAAGTGTAAATAAAATAAAATAAAAATGTCAACAACGTTTGGGGACTGTAACGCACCAATTACCCGTCAAATAATTGCAAAACGGAGAGATACGATCCAAGGGAAGCCCTAGTCAGCTGGAGCTTTCCTTACAGGCGAAAAAACGAAAAACCTGAATCTCATCTTTACAATACTCAATTAATGGCGAACAGCAATTTACCCCGAAGAATTATCAAGGTAAAACCCTCAAAGTTCGTATTGTTTATTGATCCCCTATCTTAATTATGCATTTAAACCCTCAGTTTTCGTTTGTTGAAATTGGGTATGATTGTCAAGACTTTGCATTGATCACGATGGTTTTAACACCTTCATCTTTTTTCCCCCTTTGAATGGTTTGATCTTATAGGAGACTCAGCGGCTTCTCAGCGAACCAGGTATCGCCCTTTCTCTTTTTATTTTCAGTTTTTCACTAGTATTTCCCGTATGCATATATTTGTCTTTATATGTAGGTAATACAATATTTGAGCTTATTGGTGGTGGGAAATAAATTTTTATTGGCTTGTGTAATACTGCAGCTGTTGATTTGTATTAAAGCTTTGATTTTCATTTATTTTAAAAGTTTTATGTTAACTTGATAGCTTCTAGTCCTTTTTCCCCTTAGACAAGATTAGGACTAAGCATACAACTTTAAACCCTAATCAACAGCTGCATTACGATCAATTTATTTTGATTTTTGTTATCCTTTTCTCGTGTTTACTGCCAGATATTTTTAAATACTAGTATCTTCTGAGTATTAGCAATGTTAGAGGTGTAAGCTCATGTGAAACTAAGAAAGTATCGAGATAAATATTAAGATGCAACATAAGCGCATAATAAATCATAAAACATCTTCCAAATTTATGGTAAAATTTTAAGACAATTTAAATTGTGCCACGAAAAAGGGAACTAGTAGTTTAGTTTGTGGGACAATGGACTATTGCTGACACGGGTCTATGAGAACACAATTTTATAATGGTTTATGGGGGTGTTGGCTATTGCTGAAATGAGTTAATCATAATTTTATATTTAAATTACCTTACAATGTGCCTTCAAGAGACTTGTTTTGTTGGCTATTGCTGAAATGAGTTAATCATAATTTTATATTTAAATTACCTTTCAATGTGCCTTCAAGAGACATTTTTGTTTGCACTAGGCGGCACTCGATTATGGTTTGAGCATGGGTACTTTAGTTTTATGAGATCTGAGGACTCATATGTTAATATCTAATTTTTGTCTTGGCATTTTAGTGATTGTTTATGGTGATTCGGGGGGAGGGTTATGGAATTCGTGTTAAGTGTTTGATTAGTACTTCTAGTTTAATTGTTTCTTTTTCTTCTTTTTGGGGTTTTTGTTGGTTTTTTTGGATGCAGCCCCTGGAATAAGTGCATCCCCGTCAGAAGAAAATATGCGATATTTCAATGTGATGATTCTTGGCCCAACACAGTCTCCTTATGAAGGTAATCTGTATTAACATTTACAGTGGCGACATGTATGTTCTTGTACAGATCATCATATATTTATGTGATGCTCGTTGGGGACTGGAATATTATGAAAATTATATATATATTTATATGAGGCCTCTTCTTCCTTTTGTATTCCCAGTGTCAGGTAATGATGAACTTAAGTTCCTTGTCTACTTATATGTTTGCTCGTCTAGGATTGGGATGAGGCTTTGGACTTTAGATTCCTTTAGTGTTCATTCTTCTCGTCTATGATTGTAGTTTCTGTATAGATCCCATTCCTGAGTGTTAGTTATATCAAAATTCCTTGCTTAGGCTAGCAATTTTATGCCACAATTCTTAGCAGGTATGCTTTCAATTGCAACATGGCTCTATGATCTTTTATTTGGTTTATGCTTTCCCATTTATGTGTTTCTTGAGAATTCCACCTGATCAGATATATTGTTTCTTCCCTAGTTCTGAAGAAATCTTTGTGGCTTGATATGGAGTAGGCTCACACTTTCTGTTTGGATTGTCAATTAGGAGTTATATTAATACTTGAATATACTGATACTTTATGCTTGTTGGATAGTATACAGTTCCAACTTGATATTATCTGGGCACTATGATATGAGTCTTCCTGTGTCATTTTCAGCTTTATACAACTGAATAAGAACATTAAAGTGAATGTCATAAACTATGTTGCTTGGATGCGGGTGCGGGTGTCCGATTCAGACACGGATCTGAGTGTCGGATCCTTTATTTACAAAAACATAGGATACGGGGACACGGTTAAAAAGGATCCGAATTTTGGATACGGGTGCGGGGACGCGGCTGAAAGATAAAAATTTAAATGTTTTTAAAGATTTTATAAGTCACTTAAATTTGAAATGTGTTAAATTTTTATTGTAAATAGATAATGATGTTAATTAATTAATCAGAGTGAGTGATTGGGCTCTTAAAACTAGATTTTTGAATTTATGGCCCAACAAACACCTTAGAATAGGACAGCCCAATATTAAGTTTTATTCTCAGACTTCAATATCAGGCCCAATATCAGGTTTATTAGGGCTCGTTTTCTTTTTCGCCCTGCGCTCGTCTTCTTCATCTTCTCCCTGCGCAAGGACAGCCGCTCTGATGGGTTAGGGTTACGGTGTTCCTCTTCCAGGTTTGGCCTCTTCCTTCTTGATTTTCTTGCCGTGTCCGATTATATTTTGATGAATCGGACACGGGATCAGCACCCGCATCCGTGTCGTGTCGTGTCGACACGGGTGCGGCGGCCATTTAGCCGTGTCCGAGTATCATAGGTCCTAAATGCTAATTAATTTGTAGAATTGATTGGGTGTGATGGTCAACGGTTTTATATGTTTGCTAATTATCGCAAGTTAATATAATTCGATATAGGAAGGGAAATAGACGCATATGTTGGTAATTTTCTGTCTTAGCATATTCTGTCCCTTCCTCCTAACTATGCGTAAGATACCCTTATAGACATTTGGTCAAAATGTGTCTTTGAATTGGCTGGCTACATACATTTTTTCCTTTTTGTGCAATAGCGAGCAGTTTTCTTTCAGTTTTCATTTTCTTTTATGTGCACATGATATTGTGTGATTTCAATCTTGTTATTTTGTTGCATCTGTTCTTTGTAGGTGGAGTTTTCAAGCTTGAATTGTTTTTGCCTGAAGAGTACCCGATGGCTGCTCCCAAGGTATTCTAATTAGACTATGCTACAGGATGGGAACTATTTGAGTGTTGCTATTACTTAGTATCTGTGTTCTAAGAAGCTCACCTAGGTGACGTCTAGGCAATGCCTATGCTTGAAACTTGAACTCCACACTTTGCCATCCCTTGCACTTGATTATGCATCAATCGCGCTATATCACATATCGTGCGCTTAGTCGCTCCTAGGCTCGAGGCTTGGCCTCCATTTATTTTTCACGCCTTGTGTTTTTAGAAACTGCTTAGTAACTTTTCGTCTTTCTTCTACCTTAATGGAGATATTGCATTTTTCATTTGAAGTTCACAAACATGCGTGAGACTTGTGTTACTCTGCTTCTTTTTTAAATTTATTTTTACTGATGGCTTTTGGTTGACTTTTCTGTTTGCATTTTTACGTAACTGAAGTATCCTTTTGTTTGTGACCTTTTCGTCGAATTGCCAAATTATGACATTTAAGCCTGTTGATCAGCCAAATGTAGAGAATAAAGGGTGCTATTTTTAATGTTTTCCTTTCTCTGGTTTGGTTGGGGTGTACATAGAACTGGTAGAGTTTTTACTTTATGAAATTGTGGATAATTTGTCTCGTTTGGGAAAGCAAACAATATTATAACTAGATATGAAGGCTTGGGAAACAGAACATCTTGAGTATCTTGGGCTCGCATGGCAGGACTTCGCTTCATTCTTACTAGGGTACTCTTTTTACTCCTGAAACTATGGTTCAACATTTTTATGTGAAAGATTTTTCTTGACAGTTCTGTTGATTTCCTCTTATGCTTCGCTTCTTCATTTCCATTCGGCTACTTATTGATTGACTGTTAGTCTGTTACTCTAGGTTGCTTGGGAGGTTTGTAAAGTTGCCTTCCTGAATGCATTCACATGGTGTCCATTAACTGCTTTGATACAAAATTTTAAGTTTTACACGTTGTCCTCTGATGAGCATTTTTTCCCCCTCTCTTTGGGGGGTTGGGGGTAGGGGTCTTTACCTTAGAAATGTAGCCCAAGTTTGTTTTCCCATTGAATTTTTGTCTTTGAGATAAGTAGAAGTCACTGCGCTCCCTTGCGTTAATGCTGAGGTAGCTTGGCTATTACACTATTTGTCCCAGTTTAGATATTGGCGTGGTAGATGATAAAATAATCTACACAAGATATTGGATCTGAAATAATGGAAACAGCGCCAGACAATGGATTTCCCGCTCTATTGCTTACATATTCACAGGAGGGTAATGGTCTTCTATGTTTCAATCAGTTTACTGTTATGTTATGGTATGGCATGCCTTTGTGAAGTATCTGATCCCCTCTAACCTGCATAAATGCATGCTTTATTTGACTAACTAATATTTACCTTGTATGGCCCGCTGCCATATATTCTTTTCTTATGGGGGTTGACAGCCTAAATAATGTAACGTCTTATGCCTTTACAAGAATACTGGGTGTAGGGCACAGCGGTATGTAATTCTCATATAATTTACTGGGCATCCCTTAATGTGCATATAACACAATTTTATGGTCTTGCTTCCTCGTGGCCACTAACTAGTATCAAATATGGCGTCAAAAAGGGCTGCTGGCTGGTGTTATATTCATGGCAAGCTGGTGCAGTTCCTGTAGAATTAGTTTTTGTTAAAACTTGGAAGTTTAAGAATCTAGCAACACATGATGGGAATAAAATAATCTGCTTCCAGAATACAAAAGTTTGTGAAAAATGATCTTGTAGGATCTGGCTGTTGGATTAGAGGTCTCTTTTCTAACGTGTGGGTTCTTCATATGCCTCTGATGACAGGTTCGCTTCCTTACCAAAATTTACCATCCTAACATTGATAAGGTTCGTGTCTTAGCATCTGTTTGACTATTTCCGAGTTTAAGTTCAATACTTTGTCTTGCCTAATCAGTCACGTGTGCAGCTTGGAAGGATATGCCTGGATATTCTTAAAGACAAATGGAGTCCTGCTCTTCAGATCCGAACTGTACTTTTGAGGTACTCCGATATGATCTATGCAAAATTATGCCCCCTTTGTGGAAATGCAGCACACTATGAAGTAGAAATCAAAAACTAATTTCTAACTTATATTTCTTGGTAGAAGTGAAAATTTTAGTTTTCTTTTTTCCTTTTTCCCCTCCTTTTAATTATGTATATAATTTGTTGTATTGTATTCATTGTATTTAGCATTCAAGCACTTCTGAGTGCTCCGAACCCAGATGATCCCCTCTCTGAAAACATAGCAAAGCATTGGAAATCAAATGAGGCTGAAGCTGTTGAAACTGGTAGTGGGTTGATGGTTTGCTGTTTCTTTTGAAAGCATTCGATAAACTAAATATTATCTGGTTCCGCATGAGAGATATGCATTCATCTAGCGCGATCACTAATTTAGTCCCTTTTCTCCTTTTTTTTTTGTCCCCTTGAAACAAATATTCTCAATGCCGCAGCAAAGGAATGGACGCGTTTATACGCAAGTGGTGCTTGATATACATGGAGCCTGGTGGTTTCACAATAACAAGACATGTAACTGAACTACTCTCAATGGAGGAAAGCAAAATTTGGAAGAATTTGTGGTGCTAAAAACAATCGTAATTGAATGATCTATGATGTGATTGTTTCGTCTTTTAAATTGTATAATAAGATGTTATACTTTTTATCTGTTTGACCTATTTGTATCAATTTTCACCCAGTGGTCTGGTCGATTTAGAATTCCCTCCCGTCTAATTGTCTGTTTCTTTTAGCCATGGCAATTGATCTGAGCTGGTGCCTGAAGCTTTGGCCTAAGAGTGGCTCGAGCTCAGTTCGCTATTGGTGTGAAAAATAAAAATTGGGCCCTTCAGCACTAGGCTGGTACCACCTGATCTCATGGGCATGGGCGGAACCCTACCTGAGACGAGGACAGTTCGGACGCATGGATCCCTGACGTGGCTGGTTTCTTCTTTCTTATTTACATGTTGGTTTAGGTCATTCTGAAAATTTTCTAACACATTTATAGGTGTCTGGTGCTGTTACAATGAGTTACTCCATTCATGTGGAGGTGTGGTTGTTTGTACACGCCACATGTGACGGCATCGATGTGATGTGTATACATATAGTTAAGTTTTTAATTTCGGGTAGTGGATGAATCAAAATTGAACTGAAAATTTCGGTTTCAATTTGTCTTATGTATGTCAAAACAGAATGGTTGGCTTATTATCGGGTTTAATCATTGACCTTTTTTTTCTTTTTAAAATTTAAAATATTTGATAATAATAACGTTAAAACTTTACTAAATTCAAAATGATAGAAAATTAATAGGAAAATATTGAATTAGAAAAAACAAATATAAAGTGGCATAAAAAAACAACTAAATGGTAGTAGCTTATTAAAAAGTTGTACTGAAATGTTCGAAAAATAAGTTCTAATAACAGTGGACGGTTTTTCAGTTTTAATTCTAAAATCAAGCTGGAATAGCAAAATTGTTCGGTTTTTTGTTTCAGTCTTTTTCCTCAAAAAAAACTTTGGATGGTCTCGCTTTTTTGGTCTGATTTTGAGTCGGTCGACCCGATCTCGGTTATTTTATCTAGCCTTAGCAACCATATCATTCATATGGATGCCGTGGTAATCGTCATATGGGTGGATGCTAGAAATTTGTTCTCGATAATTCGCTATTACTGAGCTCTTATTATATGATTCATTCTTTTCCATTTAATGTAGAATATTACTTCAGTTTGGGTTTAGATGTGGTTGTCAAAAAAAATCTAATACTTTATGAGTACTAGTTTTTGCCAATCAAGAACTAATGTGTGAGTTTAAGTACCTAAATTAAAACCTAGAATCCCTAAACTCATTTGTAAATTCTTAATTAGTCAAGAGTATCGAGTTTGGTATCGCTATAATAATAATAATAATAATAATAATAATAATAATAATAATAATAATTGTGAGCCCCTTTCGGATACTTTCCGAAAGTTTTGTTACAAAACTTTTTATTTTGTGTGGTGTGTGGATGCACGCTACGTATATTTAAGATACACATGACTTGTATGAAATACACGTGGCATTCATACACGCCACGTGGGTGGAAAGTTTTGTTACAAAACTTCTGCGAAATTTTTGAAAATTTTCCTAATAATAAAAAAATAATAATAGATAAATAAATAAATTAATTGACTCTAAAAAAGAGGATCGTAAGAGGATCGTAAGATTGACTCGTTACATTTTCAAGAGATAGGGTTCTCCGCCAGTAATTTTTCTTGATAAGAACCAAAATATTCTCTAAGTAAGACCGTAGCCCTCAGTAAGTTCCCCACTCCACCTTAGTGGTGTGTGTGAATGCACGCCACATGTGTTTCGTACAAGCCATGTGTATCTTAAAATATACGTAGCGTGCATTCACACACACCTCACAAAGTGAAAGGTTTTGTAACAAAATTTCTGAGAAGTTTTGAAAAATTTTCCTAATAATTAAAAAAATAATAGATAAATAAAATAATTGACTCTAAACACGGGATCGTAAGATTGACTTGTTACATTTTCAAGAGTTAGGGGTCCCCGCCAATAATTTTTCCAGATAAGAACCAAAATATTCTCTATGTAAGACCGTAGCCCTCAGTAATTTCAGCACCCCAACTTGGTGGCGTGTGTGAATACAAGTCACATGTATTTTATAAAAGTTATGTGTATCTTAAATATACGTAGCGTGCATCTACACACTAAACAAAGTGAAAGGTTTTGTAACAAAGTTCTTAGGAAGTTTTGAAAAATTTTCCTAATAATAAAAAAATAATAATAATAAATAAATAAAATAATTGACTCTAAAAAAGGGAATAGTAAGATAGACTTGTTACATTTTCAAGAGTTAGGGGTCTCCGCCAGTAATTTTTTCGGATAAGAACCAAAATATTCTCTATGTAATACCGTAACCGCCAGTAAGTTCCCCACCACACTTTCTATAAATACAGAATCCCAGCGTCCCTCCGCAAAACATACCGTTTTATTTTCGCAGAGCTATCAGATTTTTCATCGGAGCGTGGGAGAGAAGAGCTCAAGGAATAAACCAAGTAAAAATGGCAGGAATTACTCAGGATTGGGAGCCAGTCGTCCTCCGCAAGAAAGCCCCTACAGCTGCCGCTCGCAAGGATGAAAAAGCCGTCAACGCCGCCCGTCGCGCCGGCGCTGATATCGAAACCGTCCGAAAAGGTTTTATTGAGTTTATTTTACGGGTTATTTACGTTATCGCCATCGAGATTTAATTTATTGTTGTTTTCCGTTTGTGCGATATTTTATTTTGGGTCTTAATTTTTTGAATTTCATCGGCTAGGTTTTTCTTTTTGTGCTCGTATGTATTCAGAGGAAAATTTAGGCTTTTTTGTTGAGTTTTTTCCTGTGTCTTCTTATTCTGAAGTGTGTTTATATGTGTTGTTTTCCTTAGCTAGGGTCGCCGTTCTTTTTTATATTAATGTTCTGTAAGTCATCTGTTCTTGCAATTATTATAAATATTTTCGTTTTCCATCCAGTCATGGAATAGGTGATGGTGTTCTGGTCACGTATCATTTCAGTACTTTCTGGCCTTATGAAATTGGAATTTTAAGATTATATTGAATTGGAAGGTTTTTTAAACTTCAATCTTAAAGCCCCAATTCCATGTGGCTGGGAGAGAGCGGGGAAAAAGGTCCGCAGGAGTTTAGCTTTGAGGTTTAGTCAATATACGATCCTGTTAATTGTGGATTTGTGCAAATGGACGGAGAAGCTTTTGAATTTACTCAATTATTTGGGTTTTGGTTGTATTTTGCAAAATACTTGGGGTTTTAGTTTTGTTTTGGTAATTATAGGTTTCTAATCATTTAGAAGATTAGTGGAACATATATAAATATGAAATGAACAGTCACAGCTACAAACAACAGAAACAGCCAGAGTAAGGTTCCACTCCCTAACCTCTCAATACTCCAGGAAGTATTGGAGCACACTTCAATGTAGTGTTGAAGCTTCCTATTAAGGATCCTTTAGAATGATGTATCAGCTAAGATTACTTTGGGAAAAGGGCCAACATCTCTATAGTGGAGTGACAACTACGTTGATTTCATTCCGGAATGTGTTATATGCAGTGTTAACACATATTTTCTTTTCTTGTACATGTAGTTGGACTGAGTTGCAAGGTTAATCTTTTTCCCATGAAAGTTGGAATTCTTTACTAGGTTGTTCTTGTTTCCCCCTTGTACTCTTCATGTAGACATGAGATGTTTATGACCTTTGAGTACATCCATCTATTTACTGCTTCTAACATTATCCTCTTCTGCAGCTAGTGCAGGGACAAACAAGGCTGCCTCAAGCAGTACCAGTTTGAACACGAGGAAGCTTGATGAAGACACAGAAAATTTGGCCCGTGAGTTGAAATCATTTCTTTCTTCTTTTTTAGAATGTGCCTATCTTCTGATGCTTTGTTTAATGAACAACTATCTGCATTGCTAAGAAACGTGCATGTGACTAAACTTGGTAAGATATCTTGTCATCCCTTCATTCATGATAATTATCAAGTTTTTTCCATTTTTATCTGGAAAAAATCAATATTGGTAACATTGAAAAGGAGATTGAAAAATTAGTATGATAAGTAAAAGAATTAAAGATTACTTTAAATATATGTGATATGTTACTTCCTTTTTTAAGTGTGAAAGGGAACTGAAACTTTGAGCGTCTCCAAGCTCATATGGCTACTTTTTATTTAATTTGAAGAACAATTACAGGCTTGCAATGGTTCTAGGGCAGATGACTGAGCAGCCGGGGGGGGGGGGGGGGGGGGGGGGGGGGG
>CAVNYN010289979.1:0-83304 GCA_963692815.1 Nyctanthes arbor-tristis | reverse complement strand
AAAAAAAAAAAAAAAAAGATTGTGTTGCATTACCAAGCAAACTAAGAGAGAGCACAATTACCCATAGAAAAAGATTCATACATGCCAGAAGATGTTCGTTTGCTGTGGGTTAAGACTAAAACAGTTCAATACAAACCGTACAATCAAACATTGCCATGAGTGAAAATGATATCAATTTGTTACAATTACATAAAGGGCTTGACGCAAACATTCTCTCAAGTGTATGAACAGCACATGACTCTTCATAAACACCGAGTGATCACATATATATTACTCACATGCCAGTTTCGTTCCAAAACTGGTTAGGCAGACAGCAAATGCCTGGAAAGCCGTCAGAGGCTGCCTATAGTCCATGGTGAAGGTATCATCTCCTATCTTCCCAAACTGAAGAAGTACAGTTTCCTCATCTCCTTTTCCATATGGCTGGCTCTGATCAATTGTTGCAACCAGTTGAAAGTTCTTAACAGAGGCAACTGTCACCCTACCATGGAAATTCAAGCACCAGCATTGCAAGTGTTCATGCCACCTTGGAGCTTTATTCTTCAAAACTGTGAATCCAAGATCAGACATGTCTGATTTCTTCATTTTTATAGCATCTTGAGATTTTTCAGCTGTCTTTTCTTCTGACACTCGGCATTTGAGTGAGCATGCCATCCTCCTCGGGCCTCTTGATTTCAATATGTTGAACTTGTAGGATACTTGCCCGATTTCAAAATTACCAGCTGGTACTTGGGGGCTTATCTGTTTGCTTGCAAAACGGCGACACCCTTTACTGCTTGAAGGCTTTGCTCTGTTATGCGGCGGTTCGCTATCGTAGATTATGAAGTTAGTACCAAGGAAATCCGACCTGTAACAAGGGGAAAAAACATACCGGATTTGGTTAAAGAAGCAATAAAAAATTCTAGAAACAATAACCTTATGAAATAAAATGGATTTATATGCAAAGCCTTCATGGGGATGCAACTATAAAAGAAACTCAAGCTAAAGAGAACTAAAAATTTTGCATGCATCTGCGGGGCCTCTGTGGCTCTACTCTATAACGTTATTCATTTTGACCTCTAAACTTTAATGTTTGCTATTTGGAATCAGACATGTCAAATAAATGATGAAGTCCAAATACCAGGATGGCCTAAGATGGCCAGTTGGAATCCTGCTTGAATTGGTTGATGTTTCTCTTTCTACAGCTCCAAGCAATTAGTTTCAGCACTAATGCTTCTTCTCTGCCTTTACCCAGTCAGCATGAGATTCTCTCATTGTTTATAGAGAACATAGTTGAAAGATGCAGGTCCAGAGGCAACCCATCAGAGTCAACTTTTTCCTCTGATTATTGATATCATGATATGGTTAAACAATGCACGCTCCACACTTCACTGGTATAAAAACTTTATCTAAGAGATCAATAGACATCTATAGTTCTCTCTCTGTATTTACGGTTCTAGAATAGATTTAGCAGTATCTGTAATAAAACCCAGCAATTAAGAAATTCCGATACTCTATAGCCTTGATGATAAATAAATATTCATTGGCTTCTTTCTTCCAATAGTCAACAGAGCACAAAAAAAAAAAAAAAAATAAATAAAAACCAACTGATTAGCGTATTCCAATGGACAACACAAAGTATATCATCAGCTTCGGAAGTTGCACCCATCTTAAAAAAATTACCTTTCAAGAAGTATAAATAGTTATCAACAGAGGAGTTAAGGACAAATTTTCGATTTGTATATAGAAATCATAACCTATGAACTCTTTGACAAAATATGACAAGCTTCAATAATTATAATTACAGTAAATGTAGGATCAAACACATTGGAGAAAAAGGAAGACAGAAAATGGTTTGGCTTGCGTCAAAAGTTACTTTTTAGTAGCTAGATAGAAATCATTACCTTAATTTCCCGACATAGGCATTACTTTTCTGTGATAGATCGTTAGCATCGAGTGAGATAATGTACTCGACATGAGTACTACTCCTGTATCTTCGTGCTGCTAAAAGGAACTTCCCTTCATTCATGAATGCTGCCAATAATAATGCAATAACAGCAGCTTAGATCATAAAATCATAAAAACTAATCATAAGAAAATCCTTGATGGAATCCAGGCATCAGATATGACAGCTTATGGAATGTTAAGCTTTATTAACCTATCTGTATGATCTATGAGAATTGCAGTAAAACTCTCATCTACATAGATCTCAAAGCTATAAAACACTCGGTGCATCTGTTTTATAGACAGAGCTGTTTGGCATGGATGTCTCATTAAATCAAACTCTGAATCAGTTTTAACCAAAGAGTTGCTAGATCTTTTTATCGAAACATCCTAAGGGAGCCACAAAATATCTAAGAGCATATACTATTTATTACACCAATGATTGAGATGTTTATGGTACTGTTTTATTTATCAAGGGGCAACCCAATGGAGATCCATACTCAGTATAATTGAAGACTTGCTAAGTTTAGATGCTTATTTAAGAAAAGAAATTATAATTATTTTACTTTGGAAAATATTCTTTTCCCACTTAGGGATCATTCTCTAGAACTTATTTTTCACTACACAAGAACTCAAAAATTTAAATCTACACCAACCACACATTCTTTCTAAATAATTATTTCTCATAATTCCTTATAATCTCTCTCCACTTTTGTGCCACACATTTCAAACAATAATCTCTTTTTATCAAAAAAGCTAGATTACTAGCTACAAAGAACAATCCCTTAAATTATTAGATTAAATTAAAACCGTATATAAAGGGAATAAAGTTCAGCATTTTAGAAACTTGAATTTTAAAGAAACAAAGAAGTGTATCTAATTTCTCCTCCCTTCCACGCTCTTTTCCACTTCATCTGCTCTCCTTTATTTTTCTAATAGTTATTTGGTTCTTGGATGCAGTGGTCAAGCCATGTTTCATTGTTTGGGTGGTGGTCGGAAGCAAAGGCGGGTTAGTCTGCCAGCTCGTTGCACAGATGTAGCTAGTAGAGAGAACACCATTACAAATTACAAACAAAATACTTTAATTTAATTTATCTATAAAACACTAAGTTAGTGAAATGCATGTGAGGAAATCTAAAGATGAAGTTTACAAACTTGTACAAAAAGGTTAAAGACTGTGTAACTTAGTTTAACAGTTTCGCTATGAATATACAAAGCCCCACCCCTCCCACTCCCCGGCGTGCAAAAAAGGGACCAAAACCCCAAATGAAGAAATAAGTAATCAATAAAATTGATTAACAGAGAGAATATTCCGGAACTAGTCCTCAAGGTTAATGAAGAATAGCTTACCGCTTCAATATAATCACACACCACCTCCACCCCCACAAAGATAGTCAAATCCCAATTTTCACAAATATTAAGGAAAGTGCAATTAATAGTGTTGAAAAAGGTAAAATTTAATGTCATTTATCTAATATACACTGTCATTTATTAAATATATTTTATTTTAAATAATACTATTTTGTTGATTACAATGTACATTAAATATGGGCATAAAAAAAAAAAAAAAAACTAATATTCAAACTACATTTTGAAAAGGAAAGTGGACCATATTTTGGACGATGAAAAAGGAAAATCGGACTATCTTTGTGGGACAAAGGTAGTATTTGTTTTATGTGATGTAGGGATAGAATTATGTATCTAAAATGCACTATAAAATTTATATAACTTAAAGACAATGTTCTAAAAATGTTGCGACCGGTAAGCACACCCCCACCCCACCCCCAAAAAAAAAAAAAAACTGTGGCCGGGGGTTCCTCTGCCATTGCTCACAAGCAATCAAGCGGCCGACACCACGAAGAATTAGAAAACATTATCAAAACCCATAGGCAGTAAGATGTATACGCAATAGATACGATTATATTAGTTTCCAATGCCAAAATACTTCATTAGGAGTTCCCACGTCAGTTTGTGTTATTATACTATTACGTCAGCATAATGCACATCAATGGCTCTGGTCACTTTACAGACTAGTAACAGTTTTTGCTAGTGTCCAATCAAGCCGTAAGTTGAATGACATAGGAATCCCCCATTGTCTCTCCTTATATCATGATTTCCAATACTTTCTGAAATTCTGATGTCTGTTCCATAATCATTGGATGAGGTACAAGAGCAAAAGGCTCGATTATTTAGAATAAAAAGTTGATCTCACAATGAAATAAAAATATACAGTTCAGGAGATGATTTACAAATATGCAGCGTGCTACTGGAAGCTTTGATGAATACATGAAGCAATTAAGTAAAACTAATATACTTTGACACAATGCATAATTAGATAATAAATGTAAAGTTGGACAATTAGTAAATGCTGGCACAAAGAGAGAATTAAAAATTAAAAGACCCAGTCAAGATGACTTGGTAAGCATCAAACATGATGTCCATACTCTTTTATATATTAAGTCTTATGGCTCAAAAGACTTTTAATGGTCTTCCAAACTACATATTTTAAATTTCAAGTTTTTACTTGGTCAAATCACCAGATAGAAAATGACGAAATTACAGTTACGAAAGCAAATTTCGGTTCATATCTGATTTCGGAAATTTCCAATAAATGTTTACTTACATGGTGGACAAGCTAGATAAAGGAAAAATATAGCTTTCTTCTTGTCATGCTTTATGAGACATTGGCGTGGAGACTCCCGAGGTCCCGGCTATGGCATAAAACAATGGTAGAAAATCAGCTAATATTACACATTGAAGTTTTAAACATGTCAAAATCATTCCAAAATGCAGTTTTAACGCTAATAAAAAATATTGAAGGCAATAATAAATAACACTAGAAAGAAAAAAAGCAAAGATTACTTTTTTGCCCAAAACTCATATCCAGAAGCTTTCATTTAATCAACTAAAAGAAAGCTCCAAAAAAGTTTCAGCTGAATATCATCAAAAGATTACCATTTGGGATTTGGCATGCGCAGGCACATGAATCACTTCATTACATGAAACATCGCTAATATGACTATCTTAATTTATATATCTCCTGTTAGCTTGGTCATTCCACACAAGTATATACTTATGCATATGATTTCTCCATAATAAATATCTATCTAAATCCAAAGGTAATCAAAGGTAATACCATCAAAAGATCCGCTCAAGCCATAATCAAACAGCATCCCCAGCCAAACACAAGGGAATTGAAGTGTTCTCACCCAAACATTCAACAAAAGCCACTAATAATATGTTTAGTCCCACTCATTAAGATCATTTCAGATTCCAACTTTTATATCAATTCCAAATTGGAAGCCCCTTTCTAGGTTATCAAGCATAGGATTAAATAAACAGAAATTCCACATTACCACTAACATTTCCCATAAATACCAAATCACCGAATTAGCAAAAAGGTAATTCACATTCAATATTTCTAAAAAATGAAGACAAACATAGAAGACCCACCTTTTTAAGGCAAGAAGGGAAGGTGATTTTGGCAGCTTGTTGACTAACAGAAACCTTATCAACCACATCTTTTGTTACCGTCCTCCACTGCTTGCAAACGCACCCGAATGCTACGACGTTTTGACGCTGCGGCCAGTGCTCCTCGGTCGCCTCCACTTTCTGTACTATCTCCCCCAGAAGCTCCGGCAACATTCCCGCCCACGAACCCGACTTATCCAAACCCGATTTACCAACAACGCCAATTTGCTCTTCTTCTCTATCATCATCATCAATGTTTTTATTTTCCGTTTCTTCCGCTTCTTCATCTTTATCGTAATCAAAACTGATTTGGGAAGCTGAAGATTTGAATTCTTTGAAGGATTTGGAGAGTGTGAAGGAACGACTAGTGCTTTTTCTCCAGAAAAAAGAACGTCGCAGCGACATCGCGTTTTCTGGAAGGAGCAACGGATGGGATCCTGAGAGAGAGAGAGAGAGAGAGAGTTTGTGTTAAGAATCAACACGAGGATAAAGTTACGTGCCTGTGATGTAAGCGACACACACCAAGTTAGTGACTTTGTTAATTTCACATATCATCCCCAACCTTTGGGGTTAGTCTCAATCGGGTCCTTACTTTTTTGTTTCAACCCGCCAGGTATCCGACATTTAATTAAATCGCATATATAGTCCTTTTTAACGTTTTCTGCTAATTTCAATGTTAACTCATTGATTATATTGTGTTGATAAAGTTACGTGCCTGTGATGTAAACGACACACACCATGTTAGTGATTTTATTAATTTCACATATCATCCCTAACCTTTGGGGTTAATCTCAATCGGGTCCTTAACTTTTTGTTTCAACACGCTAGGTTTCTAACCTTTCATTAAGTCGCATATATAGTCCATTTTAATGTTTTTCTTTTAATTTCAATGTTAACTCATTGATTAAATTATTATTATATCTCTTATATTTTAAATTAAGAAACAAACAATTTTAAAAATAAAAAAAATATTTTTTTCTGTAACTTGTTGAGTTCCCAATCTTTCATTAAGTCACACATAAAACTTCTTTTAATGGTTTCTGCCAATTTTACCATTAGTTCCTCGAATAAATTACTATTTTATCTCTTATCATTTTAAATTAAGAAACAAAAATATCGAAAATACAAAAAATATAAAGATTTTAATTTGGAAAAAAAGGGAAAAAAGCCCCCCTTTTTGGCTGCCAGAAATGGCAACCTTTTTGTCATTTCTAGTAGCACAAGGGAGAGTCTCCCCTCTGTGCTGCTCCCATTTCCGACAGCACAGAGGTGAGACTCTCCGGCTATTGGAAATGATAGCAAAAAAAGGAGCCCCCACCATTTTTCTTTTCTTTTCTTTTTTTTTTTTTAAAATTAAATTATTGTTATAGACCCAATCGATACTAATCCCAAAGGTCGGGGTGATATGCGACATCCTAATTTTTCCTTATATTTTCATTTCACATGCTAGGACGAAAAGTGAGGACCAAATTAAATACGAGTACAAGATTTAGGGCCAACGTGGAAATAAGAAATTTTGATTTGAGAAAAAAAAAATGAAATGCAAAGAAATCAATTTTTGTCCAGAAAGTTCTCGTGAGATTTGGACCAATTGGCATTATATATATAAACATAAATATATATATATATTATAAAAAGGAAGAACGCAAAAAAAAAAAAAAAGCAAGAAACGGAGAGGGAGAAACCGAGAGGGAGCTGGGAGATATTCTTGAGTGCAAAAAAAAAGAGGAGGGGATAATCTGTAGAAGCTTGGAACAAGAAGAAGAAGAACACAAGAGCGCAAACAAGTAAGTGTTATTTGTTTTTAAGTTTTAATTTATCTAAGTCTAAGATGTAATTTTCATTTAAGGTTTATGAAATTTTCTTGTGAAATTATTCTTAGACATGAAATTGGAATCATACAAGGCCTAATGCAAAATTATGTGGAGTTAGTATATGAAATCCTAGTTTAAAAAAGAAGATTTAAAGTTGAAAATTTATTAATGAAGTATTATTTGATTGTAGTAGCTAGTTAAGTGAAGTTTTTGGAGTTTTTAATAGAAAAAGTGAGATTAAGAATGCATATAAATTGTGGAGAGAATCATTACAAATTCTATTAGCACACGGTTAGGAGCCACTAACTAAACCAACTATCACTAATCAAAATCAACTAACTAATATAATATAATGGAAACTAATTAACAGAATTTCATTTCGTTGTGGAAAAGAGTATACCAAATGTAGACAAATAATTACATATACACACACACACACAAAAAAAAAATATGTATTCCACAGGATTAGTTGTTTGGAAATTAAAGGATATTATATATGGATAATGGATATACAAAGATGATTGATAAATTTTGAACTATTAGGTAAACTAGGAAAGAAACAAGTGAAAAGAGAGAAAAATGTGGAAAATGAAACTATATTTGAAAGTATGTAAAGTGTGAGTATTTAAAATAGAAGAAGTTCATTAGAAAGGAATTAGTTAAGTATATTCTTACCTCATGATAGAAGATGTGAATATTAAGGTGATTGTTAAATATTAGTTAACGATACAAAGATAGGAGTAAAGTAGTATGATTAGTGACTTCAAAGAAGGGGACTTAGAAAGATATGAATTACTTTCCAATTTTAATTAAAAAGGAGAATTTATTGAGCTATCCTAAAGTGTCGAATATAAATATCAAGAGAACATCTTACATATTATTTGGAATTATGATATAAATAGTAATAACTATTGTTCAAATTAAAGGTATTAAGTATTGTTGATATTTTAAGGATGTAATCATATGGTGAGTGTGAGAATAATTAACATCAAGCGCAATAACATTAGACGGGCATGCAACTTTTTTTTTTTTTTTTTTTTTTTGTTAAAGAAATTGGCATGAATTAGAAGGAAAGAAATGGAATAGGACTTAAAGAGTGAACATGTGTTAATCTAGGGGATTAATGAATTATGTGGTGAACAACTAAATAAGTTAGGACATGAAATAAGTAAACAGAAAGAAGGGAAAGTCAATGACACAGAATCATTTGAAAGTTATAAAAATAGAATTATTCAGACAACAAGATTTTATGAGAAAAAAGGAATTGAAATTTGAGTCTTCATGTTATATTACGGGAAACATGAAAGGATACTACATGTACATGGCTACTTAGCCAGTTAATGGATTCTTCTCCTCTTGCTTGTTAAATGAAAATCAATTATGCTTTGATTTCATATGAATTTGCAATGATTTATAATGATCAAGTATTTCTATGACATTTCACAAATTCTTTAGAGAAGTTCATATGGATTTTATATGAAATGATGCTACATGATTTTTAGAGAAATGTTTGATTTGAAATATGATTCATGATGTATGAAAAAACTCTCCAAAATTGTTTCCAATGTTATGAATATGTCGCCTACGAGCGAACGGACCTAAAGCTCAAGCTGTTAATATGATACGCCACCCAGGCGAAGGGGCTTAATGTGCTAGTTATGACTCAAGCTGGTTGTTGTGCCGCCTAGGGCAAAGGGATTATAAGATACCTATGGCTTAAGCTGGTGTTTACACGCGTATGACGAACATGAGAATATGAATACTCTTTGGGGAGGATTTTATGATGATTCTTAGAATGACATGAATTTTCATGATTTCTAACATTGTAAAGATTTTATAAATGCTTTGATATGAGATGAACTCTACTTGATGATGATATTTGATATATTGAATATTATTATGGAAACCAAAAGTTGCTTGTATATTTTATATGAGATTTTTGTAAAAGATGTATTTTTAACATTCCAAAATATGTTTATTTACCAAAACTCCAGTCACTGGGCTTAATTAGCTCACATGTTTTCATAAATATTTTTCTTTTCACGTAGCAATCAAGCATAACATGGTCGAGCCTGCTATTTTGAGAATTGAGCCACCACCTGACGAAATCAATTTGCTATAGAGTTTATTAATCTTTTGATTTATAAAATTGACGTGTATAAGGTTATTAGCATATAGTTAAAAGTTGTGTGAATCATAATTGGTTTAGTATATTTTTTATTTATGAAGTGATGTTCCTTATAATGAGAAACTATTAGATTATGAGGTGTTAATGTGTTGGTGTTGAGAGTACATAGGCTGGTTTTGTTATCAATTTATAGGAGATGCTGTCGAAATGTTCCTAGAATAATTAGAATGTTCATGAGCCTTAACGGTAAATTTTAGCTTTTAATTAGAATCTATCATCGATGCACGTCACACTTCAAGTAGATTAGAGGTATTTGTGGTGGGGTGTGTCACGATATGTGAAATTAGCCCTTTCCATGGAGCAACATGTTAGTACTGGCACTCCAATTGGGAAAAAGCCAGGTAGTTTAGTAATTTTTACTTCTAACCAATTAAGAATTAACATGTGAATTTAGATCCTCAATTTGTTATTTAATTTGACCTTAGTTTACGGTATAGGAGCCTGATTTAATTCTATAGAAGTAACCTTACAAATTTAGCATTTCTATCTTGTGGGGTGATTATATTAAAAGCACAATTTTTACTTCATGGGTTATCCATTTTTTATCCATACAAATTATATCCCCATTTCCTTATTTAACTTTTTAGTTTTCTAAAATACCCCTATTTATTATGTATGATAATCAATAATAAAAACAGCTTAGATTGAAATATTAAATAAACAAAAGGGTATATTGGGAAATATAATCTTAAATTGTACATTTTCAACAACATTAATTATGTTTTCTTAATCTATATGAAAGATGAAAGAAGAATATCTTTGTAGGGATGGAGGGAGTACAACAACACAACATTTTATTTGATTCTCATTAGTTGGAGAAATTATAATGAGGAGAGATGTGGAACGTGTATTGGAAATACAAAAAAGTTGAAACATGTTATTGTAATTGAATAGTTGTCAAATCAAATGTCAAATCAGTGTTAGGTAAAATTATAATTTCTGATAATTATGAGAATCAAACAGGCATAATATTTTATATTTTAATCATAGTTTTTCCCCTCACAGTTTTATTATCAATCTTCAATTGATTAAACACATTTTGTTTCTAATGATAGTTTCCTCTTAAAATTTCACAAGTGTGAGTTTGATACAAAAAATGGAAAGAAAATATTTTCTAACTTTTATGGAAAACCTTTTACGTAAGTTTGAGAATTGATTTTCCAAGAAACTGAGAAAACTATGCTTAAAAAGATATACTATAAAAATACAATTTCATTTCCCTTGTCAGTCAAATACATGGAGATGGAAATTTTTTTATGAATTTGACATTTTTCATGGGAAATGTTTCCAATCAAAAGCGCTTTAAGATTGTTGCAAATTATTGTAAGAAACTGAATAATAATTTGAGAAGTAAACATATATTATTTGCATAATTTTAAAGCAAGTTAATGAAATTTGTAGATGAAAATGATTTTAAAAACAAGAAATATTACAAATTGATAGAAAGTCGATAATAAAAATGTAAATAAAAATAACTAAGGGTGTAAATATAATAACGAATCAAAATTAGGAATTTCAATAGAATTAATAACATGTGGTGCATTTATTAAAAAAAGTAGTGTGAATATAATTAGCTTAAATTTTATTATTTTTACACAGTCTAGCCCCTTTTTTAATTTAGAAAAACTATAGTACCCTTATCAAATGAAATGCTAAAAAATAAAAAATAGATAAATAACTAAAAAGCTACGATTGAGTTAAAAAAAAAAAGAAAAGAAAAACACAATCATGTAATCTGACAGCATTATAAAATTTATGAAAATGCTCAAAAACTACTTGTATTGATGCACATTACATGTACTTCAAAAACGCAAAAGGTATAATAGTCTTTTTAAATAAAAAAGTTCTATTGCGCCAAAAAAGTAATACTTGAGGAAACAAATGCAAGTTTAAAAGGTTATGGCTATAAAATACAATAAATTAAATGGTTAGCTTGTAATATCCTACAAAATCTTAAAAACAAATTGAGCAAAGTGGTCATTGGTCATTATTTTGATAATGATACGAAAATTAATTGAATTGTATCAATGGTAAAGTTATAAGATTATTAACAATTAGAATATAATAATGTGATTGTATTGAATTGCATCAATTGTAAGAATATAGGATTGTCACCTAAATAAATGCCAAGAATTAGAATGTGACCACTTGATCGTATTGTATTGCAAGGTTACAAGATTTATCACTCGAATGAATGCCAAGAATTAGAATACGGTTATTGACAATGTGAATGTTACTTTGACGATGATTGAATAACAACTTGAAATGCCACAAAATTCAAAGATTATCATTCGAGTGATGCCTAGAGACAAAAATGTGGTTATTTGTTAGTGTCACTCGAAGTATAGCCACTTAATTATAAAACCCTATTAAATGGAAGGACCTCGAGTAACATGGATTAAAATATAATGACTTAATTATAAGGCGACATAAATTATAAGGACTTATCGAGCAATAAACGAGTGAACCTCATTTCGCTACATCGTTTTCTAAAATATACGGCGCCGAATCTTGCCACGTGTCACAGTCTGATTGGCAGAACTCAAAAATTAATTAAAACAACTAAATCTAGAAATTTTTAACAACTATGAATAGGGCGAAGACGAGAATTCTTCAATCATCCTATTCCCTCTCTCTTCCTTCCTCTCCACATCCATATCTTGGCTCTTTCTTTCCATGCTTATTAGTGAATATCAAAAACTTCAAAAATAAAAGAAATTCGTCCGAATGTAGTGAGAGGAGAAAACAACCTTTAAAGCCAATCGAACACTGGGTTTTGCACTTAGAAATGATTTCTATTCATGTATATAAGGAATCCAACTTGAAACATTACTTTGATTGAGGAAAATGAAGGTTTTGAGGGAACTTGTCAACAACTCAAAGAATCTTTGGGAAAAGTAAATTAAAGAGGTGAGTAACTAATACTTTGATTCCCTTTTTGTATTCATGAAGTTTTGATAAGAAAAGCATGGATTTTGATTGAAGTTTTCCATGAAATGAACACGGATCTTGATGCATTAAAAAGAAAGATTAATTTATTTCATTTGAATCACTAGTTGGTGCTCTACCTTTCTTATCTTTGCTTTGCTTTGTTGTCATACTAGGAGCCATCTAATGATATCGAGATGGGCGACAATTAATATAGTATTTGCTTTGTATTTGTATTACTCTTCTTGAAAATTCCGACAGAGGTCAACCGAGATTTGAATGTGGATCTACTTGAATATACATGGCCATGATTGAATTGATATTAAATGATATGAATCTTGCGCGCACTACCGCTAGAGTTTAACTAGTGATAGGACCTTCTTGTGCATTTAAAAGCTTTGTGAATTCAATGGTTTCTTGAAAATAAATCTCTCAAATGAAAGGTGAATCAAAGGGTTTTGTTACTCACTGAGTGCTTTGTACTCATTCCATTTGCTCTACAATTTTGTAGATAATTGAATGCATGATAATTGAGAAGCAAGCCAGGAGTTGGAGTATTTTCGTGAATAGGAGTAGGGCTTTACATGTAGTGGAAACCTATCTTTGAAACTACTACAGATGTACTTATGAACTTAATACATTTTATGTTAATAAATATGCCCACTCTCTATAATATATATATATATATATCTATTTACGCCTTACAACATAAAAGACAGCATGAATATTTAATTTTTGTATTGATTTGAAGCTTACCTTTCAATGAAAAAGCTTTCTAATGATTTGGCTCGGCAAGATAATCAATGAAATATACTTATTAATATAACTTGTTGTGTTCTTTAGATTTTATTGAAATCCCTAATTGCAATGATTCTTCAAAAAAAAAAAAAGAAAAGAAAAATTACACAACTTGTTAGCCTAAGTAATTAAGTAGCCCTATAAAATGTTAACCAATCTAAAGGCAAGAACACTTTGTTCATTTTGCACATCCCGTACTCACTATTTGTATTGAAACTTCTGCTCTAAAATCTGTTAACTGATATATATCAGTCAAGACTATGGGGCATTTTTAGTGGGGACGTGACATAGCTAATTAGATTATGCAACTTGGGCTCCTTTTATAAGGGTGCTATAGGTAAAGCTTTGCACAAGGATCAATTTCTTGGATTATGTAGCAAGTTAAGAGTTACACGAATAATAAGTTTTAAGAAAGCCTAAGAAAATATGGGAATGTTATATCAGCATATCACAGCTAAAGGTGGGCATCTAACCCAGAAAACTGAAAAACCAAACCGAATCTGTTCAGTCTGATTTTTTGCAAATCTAAGCCGGTTGGTGGTCTGGATATGGCCAAACTGACTCAAACTAGTTCGGTCTATTGGTTTTGGCCAGCTAGACCGATAGACCCAGTTCGATTAAAACCGGTTAAACCATTTATTTATTTATTTTTAAATGGAAACTTTTTCTTCCTTCAATTCTGTGGCTGTTTCGTTTGCATTAAAGACACAGATCAATGAATCATTATCAAAATAGCAAAAGCAATCTCT
Source organism: Nyctanthes arbor-tristis (assembly GCA_963692815.1). Classification (NCBI taxonomy): domain Eukaryota; kingdom Viridiplantae; phylum Streptophyta; class Magnoliopsida; order Lamiales; family Oleaceae; genus Nyctanthes; species Nyctanthes arbor-tristis. The sequence continues at coordinate 69,433 of CAVNYN010289979.1, read as the reverse complement.
CATTTTTCTTTCTTTTTGGGGTAGGAATCTCAATTTACTATTCACAAATCACAATCAATTTGGCAAAAACACAAATCAAAATTGAAACTTGGCTAATGGCAACTGACTTCCCTTCTTCCTCCCTTCTTCTGACACTGCCGCAGCTCTCGCTGCTCTTCCACCCTTTCCACCACTGCTGTTGACCAAACGCCAACACAGCCTCCGCCGTCCGCCGCTAACCACATTCCGCCGCAACCTAGAGGGGAGAAAACGCCAACACACCCTTTCCACCACTGCTGTTGACCAAACGCCAATACTCTTTCTCTTAATATCTCTTTAACTAATAATGATGAGCCTAACTAATAACAATGGTCCTAAGAAAAAGGACCTAAAACTTGGGCCAATTTTAAGTTTAAAAAAAAAAAAAAGAATCCAATCTAGAACTTGACCTGACCTAAACTGACCTATTATGGGTTGGTTTGGTTGGGTTGCCAGGCCCGGCGGGTTGGGATTTCCCAAAACCGACTAATGTCAGGTCGATTTAGGGTTCGGGCCTAACCCAGCCCGACCGATCTAATGCCTAGGCCTAATCACAGCACTCTCTTCAAATCATATCAATAAATAGGCACTAGACATCTCGCCAGTATATCAACAAGATGTCATCAAAGTCATTCATAATGTAGTGAGTCCATATTTTGTATTCTTCCAGCATGCAAAAATTTTGTTCTAGGGATGGAAATTTCCGTCTTTTTGTTTTTTTTATTTTTTTATTTTTTGTATTTTTATTCTTATATTTATTTTCCTATTTATTACTAGTCTTTCAAATATTCTTAGGTAAATTTCACAAAAGGACCCCAACATTTGTAAAATGTATCAATTTTATCTGTTAAGTCTATGAAGAAGGATATTTTTACCATTAACTTTAGATAAGGAAAATCTCTCTCTCTCTCTCTATATATAAGTATAGTTTAGTAGGCTCAATGGATTGTCGGGCACAATTAAAAATAATTTTCCTGTTCATTGTCTGATTTATTTAGAAAATCAATTTACTGACGTTATTATTCTATTATTATTCTTGTAGAACAATTATTTGTATTAATCAATATAGCGAATCGTTACAAATTCAATTTCGAGAGATTTACAAATAAATGAAAAACCCTTTTGTGAATCCTCTGATTAACGATCGAACTGTTGAAGCAGGGGCCACGTGGCTTGAATCCTGATCTTCAGAATTTGGACTTTATTTGTTGAAGACTCGAACTTGTTGAATCTTCGAAGAACTTGGATTTGACTTGTCTTTGATTTGTGGAAGATTTTAGCCTTCCGGCTTCGGCTTGACTTGATTTAACTACAGGGTTTTTTGTGCTCCGGCAGCTTTAATTTGATTTTGGGAGCGTTTTGGCGTCTCCGGGTCTTCAGGGTATTTGTACACCTGTGGCTTGTGATTTTCATTGAACCAAAGGCCTCTATTTATAGAGAAAACCTAGGGTTTCAAGAAAATGTAGGATGGGCCTCCAGCAAATTAATGGGCTCTTTTAATTTAAACGAAAATTACGAGTTTAAAATGTGTAAGTGGACTAATTCACTTGACATCGACCCAAATTACAAAAATAAACCCCATCAAAATTTTTTTATGTCTACAAATGCCCCTTCAAGATTTATCAATTTATTATGAGAATAAATAAATAGATAAACCTTGATTACGTATAATTTGAAAAAAAAAAATTATTTGGAAGGGTCATCGCATGACAAGAAATGAATTTAAAACATCAAGCCCTTTAATTGTGAGGAAAAATAATTTGAAAAGAGAAGAAACTATAAAACCCAAATAAGACAATTTAGGTTTCTCTTCCCTTTTTTTTTGTTTTCCACGATACTTTTTTTTTTCCAGGACATTCCATAATTTTCCTTTTGTTCCAAGACCTTCTGCAATTTTCTTTTCTTATTTTCCAAGACATACCCCTTTTTTTCATGCACGGAACCCTAAAGAAAGATCTATAAAAGCCATGCCAAAGGCTTTAATTCATGCACCAATTTTCTTCCTTACGGCAGTGAAGTCCACAGGTAACTAAAAGGTGGAGCCATAGTTCCAAGCAATTAGTATAATATCCGGAAAATGATGGAATCTTGCATGTGGTTTATGGTGGTTTTTTTTTCTTTGAATTTTGATGGCATGTGCAACAGGAGAATTCTATTTCAAAGCACGCTGATCTTTGTTTGAAGAATTCAAATTACGGAGCCAAATCACCAATTCTTCTCCTTCTTTTTTGTTTTTTATTTAATTTGGTGATTTCAATTTTTTTTTATACTTGAAGACCAAAAATCAACCCTTTACGACGCATTACGTTAAGGGGTCAAGGTAAAAACCCTGGATCCAATACATCTTATGTCAAGAGTAGGGGTTGGTTTAACGTCCAATATATTTTATGCTTGGAGAGTGTTTTCACGTGCGGCACATATTATGTTAAGGATGGGTCTTTTAAAATTTTCAAAATCCGTACACCTCTGATGTTAAAGGCTAAAAACCATTTGAGGTCAAACATATCTTATGCTAAGGACTTTTTATGTCTAATACATATGCTGTTAAGGACTGAGGTTCCAAACCAATACATCTTTCGTTAAAGATTTGAACTCTTTCACTTTTATCTAACGTGTCTTGTGTTAAGGGCAAAATCAAACTTTTGTCCTATACACCTGACATTGATGATTAAAGTTTTGGCATTGGAAAATTTTCGAGTGCAAAAGTTTTACACTTTTTTAGGTGAAGTTTAATGGTTTTTTTTTTTTTAACGTGCACCCCCTTTTGAAATTTTTCTTTGCTTTTTGATTTTTTTGTTTCTTGATTTCCATGTTTCCATGGATTGCTTTTTTACTTTTTTTGTTTTTTGATTTTTTTTTTACTTTCTGACTTTTCGTTTTTTTATTCCGTTTTGTTCTCCCGTTTTTTTTTTGCACGTTTAATTTAAAATTTTTTCTTTTGTTTCTTTTTTTCTTATGTTCTGATTTTTTTTTTTAAAATTTCCTTTGATTTGAAAATTTTTTTCTTATAAGTTTAATTAAGTTTTCACATTTAGTGCTACATGTTTTAATTTGTTTTGTGTTGTTTTATAATTTTCCTTTATGAATTGTTACTGATTTTCTTCCTCTTGTTTTGTTTTATTTGCAGAAATGACAAAATCAACCCTTAAGAAGAATCCTAGGAAGAATCAAGACTTGGACTTGTATGGAATTTCAGAAATTGAAATTGAGGGCAAAACTTACCTTTGCTTTGGAGGATTTGAACGACGTGATGGACTTAGACTTTGCATTGATGACACAATGACACATCCTTCACCTTCCATTGCCCAGAACCGCTTGCCCAAATTGTACATGACTGCTCTTAGTGCACATCATGAAGACTTACGTCAACGTCCATATTTATGCCTTCTTCCTCATCATTCCCAAAGTACGGATTTTATCCCCAAAGTAGTGGTTTCAGACAGAATTGACAATAGGGAAATTCGATGGGGTGAAAACTTATTTGGGCATGAAGACATCCCTTATTTGGCAAAATTTTGGGAATGGTCTCTCTGGGTTCAGAAACTTCTTCTACAGAAGAAAAAACGGGATTTAGCTTATGCAGTTGGAGCCGCTGCTCTGGACTATAGTCGTCCAGATTCTGCTTTGATCGCCCTTTGTGAGGCTTGGTGTCCAACAACTAATACATTTGTGACTAGTTGTGGAGAGCTGGGTATTTCTCTTTGGGACATCCGAGACATTACTGGCCTTTCTATTTTGGGAGACTACTATGAGGAAGTTGTACCTAACTCTTTAGATTTGACGAATCTGCTTCTGAAATCTTGCACACATTTGTTTGGTGTTTTCTTCAAGCTTGCAAATGAGAAAGGATCTGACCGCGTTAGCTATGAAGATTGGATTAACTTCTGGTTCCACCAAAAGAACTTTGCTAGAGATCCTCGCAAGCTAAAGGCTTATAAAGAAGTGAGGAACTCCCGGCCAAATATTAAGCAAAAACTAGTGAGGAAGATTGTGAGACCCCTTCTGATTGACAAGCCAAAGAATATTGTTAGCACATAAGTTGTTTATATGGCTATTGCAGAAGGGCTTCCCATTATTGGTAATGATATGTCGAGGAATACCATACCTATAAATGATTTGAGTGCGGATGAAGTCCACCACATTTTCTTTCTTCACTTCTTTCAGTGGTACGACTTCAGCCCACTTGGAGAAGTATTCAGCTGCAACTAGAATGTAAGAGTACTCGGCTGAGAATTTGGGATTTATAGGCCCAACCACATCAAGGCCCCATGTATCGAATGGCCAAGAAGCTACTATCGAATGCAATGGCTCAGGAGGCTGATGAATGAAGTTCGCATGGACTTGGCAGGCTTCACATTTCCTTCCATATTCCATGGAATCTTGGACCATAGTCGGCCAATGGTACCGCATTCTTTTTATTCGAAAAATGGAGCTTTGGACTAGATTGATGTGCACCGCATATCCCAGAATGAGCTTCTTCCAAGGCATGCATCGATTCTTCATTGCTTAAGCATCGGAGGAAAACTCCATCAAATGATTGCTGATAGAGTGTATCTTTGTAAAAGATGAAACGAGGTGTACATCTTCTTATCTCAGTTTTGCAGCGAGGATTATCTAGTAGCCTTTGATGTTGAAGGTAATCAATGATCGGCTGTATCCAGTTTTCTTTATCTTTATTAACAGCCTCAACATTGTTGTTTTCCTCCATTTGTTCAAGCTTCAATAGTGGATTTACCCAGCTCTAAGCAATTGATATTGGGTGGGTAAAATATTCCACCAATTTAGCCAAAACAGTTGCCAGATTAGCCAAAGCATCAGCCTCTCTATTTTCCTTTCTTGGAAAAAACTTGATTTTTATCGAATCAAATCATTTCAAAAGGGTTGATGTGTATTCATTGTATGGTTTTAGGTCTGAATTTCAGACTTCATATTCTGACAGAAGCTGGTTGATGATCAATATGGAATCCCCAAATACTTCAAGCTGGATGATACCCATGTCCAACGCTGTTTCTAGACCGATAATGAAAGCTTGATACTCGGCCACATTGTTGGAACATCTTTCTGTCAAAGTGAATATATAAGGTATGACCTGATCATGTGGAGTGATGAATACAACTCTTGCCCCAGCACTGTATTTTCAAGCAGCTCCATCGAAGAATATCTTCCATGATGGCACTATCTCAGTATAAAAGACTTCTTCATCAGGAAGGCCTTTAGGAAGTTCCCATTCTGCTGGAATTGGATGATCAGCAAGAAACTCAGCTAAGGCTTGTCTTTTGATAGCCTTTTGTGGGATGAACTTGCTTTTGAATTCGGACAACATGAGTGCCCATTTCCCTATTCTTCCTGCTAAAATCGGCCTTGACATAATGTATTTCAAAGGATCGACCCTTGAAATAAGATGAATAATATGTGCTAGCATATAGTGTCTTAGCTTTTTAGTTGCAAAGATTAATAGTAGACGTATTTTCTCAATAGGTGAGTATTTTAACTCGGCACCTATCAATGTTTTGTTCAAGTAATAAAGGGCATTTTCTTTTCCTTCATCATTCACTTGGGCAAGTAGTTCTTGTGGCGCAACATAAAGGATCAATGGTTTTCCTAGAGTTGGGGCTGTAAGCACTGGCAGATGAGATAGATAGTTTGATGCTTTGAAATGCATTCTTGCAAGCATCATCCCATTCAAACGGCACATCTTTCTTTACCAATCTGTTGAATGGATGACATCGTCCAGCGAGATTTGAAATGAACCTCCGGATGTAGGCAAGTTTTCCCTGGAGACTTTTTAACTCACGCAAATTGGTCGGCATATTGACTATAGCATCAATTTTTGATTGATCTATCTCAATGCCTCGATGCAGGACAATGAACCTAAGGAATTTTCTGGAGGTGACACCAAATGCGTACTTCAGTGGGTTCATTTTCAACTGATACCGACGAAGTCTTTCAAAGACATCCCATAAGTCTTGGAGATGATTGCTTCGCCTTATTGACTTGACCACCAGGTGGTCGACATAACACTCTACTTTTTGTGCATCATGTCATCAAAAATTTTCTGCATTGCCCTTTGGTAGGTTGCCCCCGCATTTTTAGTCCAAAAGGCATTACTTCGTAACAGTATATTCCTTTTTGGGTACGAAATGCTGTAAGCTCTTCATCTTTGGGATTCATTTTGATTTGGTTGTACCCAGATGACCCTTCCATGAAAGAAAGAGTCTCATGCCCTATAGTTGCATCAACCATCAGTTCTGTTAATGGCAATGGAAAATCATCTTTTGGACAAGCTTGGTTTAAGTCTCGGAAATCAACATACGTTCTAAGTTGTCCATTTTTCTTTCGAACGGGGACGATGTTGGCAATCCAAGTAGGATATTTGACTTTACGTATAAATTATGCGTCAATAAGCTTGTTTATCTCAACCTCAATTTGAGGAACCAATTCTGGACGAAACCTCCTCTGAGGCTGTTTGATTGGACGAGCTCCATGCTTTACAGCCAGATGATGGACTGCAACTTTGGGATCTAGTCTTGGCATTTCTTTGTATGACCATGCAAAAACGTCCTTATATTCTTGCAATAGTTTGAGGTATTCTACTTTTTCCTCGTGACTGAGAAGAGCACTAACAAACACGAGCTTTGGATCTTCATCCGCTTCTAAATTCAACTGCTTCAAGTCATCTACAGTCGCTTGACCACCTTCTTCAAATATTAGTGGAGCTGGTTCAGGTTCTTCTGCTTCTTCAGATTTGGATCCCGAATCAGATGTTTCTTCAAAAGCAATGTGATTGACCGAAACTTTCGCTTGAGTTGCCTCTTTATTTTGACGCACTTTGGATTTTTTACCCTTGCATCTGTTTTTGGACTTCTGTGATTTTGGACTTGGGTTAGCATTTTTTACTCCCAGTCGAGAAAATGTAGATTGCTTTTGAGAACCTTGCCTTTGCTCATGATCAGTGGTGGAATTTTTACCTCCTAGTCTTTGGAAGACAGATGCTTTTTCTTTCAAGTCAATTGTTGTTGAAGTCTCTTTATTTAATCGACTGAATACTGATGTTCTAGCATTTTCACCCTCCATTCGATCAAACACTGATCGCCATAGTCCTTCTACTACCTCATTAGGAACTTCAAAGATCTGAATCCTGATTGGATTTGAAGAGACTTTCTTCATCCTGATTCCTTTTGGTCGACTTGGCTCATATCCCAACCCATGCTTTGGTTGAGATGTATTTGGTCCTGAAGGAACACATCCACTTGCAAGAATATCATCAAGATCACCTAATTTTCGGGGCTCTCATTTTCTATACCCTGCATTTTCAAGTAATTTCTTAGCCTGGGGATTATAACACCCTTTGAAGATTTGCTTCAATGTTTTTTCTTCAACACTTAACGATTTTCGTTCCGTTTGAAGTTTTAGTGAAGATGATGAAGTTTTGTTGTCTCCTGAGGCTTGGACGAGTAAGTAAGGCAAGACTACTTTTAGAATCTTAGGTAGTGGAAAAGTTAACGACTTGCAATTTTTTGGCAATAGATAGTGTTCATGTCTGGATGGCCCTTCACAGTTAACTTTTGATTAACCTATGATAATTTGATGGGGGCAATATCAAAGCAACTTTAGGATCTTTGTCTTTACCATCTTTGTTTTTGAATATAGCTGCAAATAAACTTAATGAGTGAGATTCTTCATTCTCCAAATAGAATTTGGCATCTGCAAAATAGGATTCTTCCTTTTCAAATGGCTTTAACTCGGCTACTACACATTTTACCTTCCCGTCCTGGTAGTACTTGAAGCACTGATGCCAAGTTGAAGGCACCACTCTAGTTTCAAGCAACCGAACTCATCCTAAGAGTAGCTCATAGGATGTTTTGGCATCAATGAAATGGAAGAGCGCGGAGGAGGTTAGCTCTCCTATTTGCAATTTTAGACGGATCATGCCCATCACTCGTTGACCCTTTTGGTTGAATCCTTAGATCATGATGTTGCTCTTAGACAGGTTATCTACCTTTATGCCAATCTTCTCCATTGTTTTTATTGGCATAATGTTTATAGCAGAGTAGCAATCGATCAATATCCGATTGAATAAACAATCTTGAATATGACCGCTTACATACAACGGTCTGTTGTGCAAACGAGACCCCAGTTGTAAATCTTCATCAATGAATATTATGGTTGCCATGCAGTCATGATGAGTTTCAGACTTGGCAAGTTCTATGATGTGATCTTGATAATTTTCTAGATCAATCAATACAGAAGCTAAAGCCAAACGATTATCGTATGGTAGTTTCAATACTTCTGACAATGTTCTATCAGAAAGAAGCACGTCTAGCTGTGAGACAACCTTCTTCATTTTGGAACTTCGATCTACGTCACTTTTTGACTCTTTTTCTTCATGCACATTAATGACGCACGAAGTGAAGGAGTTTTTGTCAAAGAATCCTTGAGGAAAATATTCTCCAAGCGTCACGGGTCTTGGTTAATAACTTGATGCTTCTCTCACTTGTGTAGAATTTGGGACCTTTTTAGCATGAAATTTCTTTATTTGAGCTTTTCTTGGCCATCTTCTCTATTTTGACCACTTGTTATTTTTTGATGACTGTGAAGGCTTTGAAGACTTTTGACTTCATCTTTTCACCAAAGTCCAACCATCTTGATTCTCTCTTAATGTTGCTTTTTCAGTAGGTTGAATATCAGTTCGGCATGCCCCCAGTGTTTGCTTTTTGGGAGGATATAAAGATGAATTTTTCTTTGATTTAGTTGAGCTTTGGTGCTGGTGCTTTTTGCTTTTAAAGGTATACCATCCACCACCAAATTCATCTTCTGTGTCAGAGATCCATATGTCAAGGTCATCTATCATGACATCATAGAAACTTGGCCGGTTTGGAGCGTGAGGTTCATCCATTCCTAAATAGATGTATGTGATAGTGACTTTCCCGTCGACCTCAAAATTTACCTGTTTGGCTCCTTTTGGAAGGTGAGGTCCAAACTTGACTGACTCAGAAATAGGCTGTACAGCTTCATATCGAAGCGGGAAGATATTCTTGCCTTCCAAAATTGGCACCGGATTGAATGAGCCGAATGAAATCGTTCCACATTCAGCAGTCGAATTGTCGTCGGTTTCAAGCCTGATCTTGTTTTCTTTGGCTAACTTGACAATGAGGTCTTTTAGCACAAAGCATTTTTCGACCGGATGACTGATGATCCGATGGAATTTACAATACCTTGGGTGATCAACTTGCCTTACTTCTTCGGGCTCTTCTGATGCTGGAAGCTCGATTATCTTTTGGTCGAGAAGTTGACACAAAATTTCAGAAACATCTGAATCTGCAAATGGATATTCTTTTTCTTCGAGCTCTTTTAAAGTGCGGAAGCCCTTTTTCTGATCATTCCCTGGGTTTGGTTTGTATTCAGGCTTTGCTTTTATACTTGATTTTGAACTTGCTTTTTGGAAGCTGATTTTTGTAGGAACAGTGGAAACTGCCATGGCTTCTTTTGATTTGCTTGGCTTACACTATCTTTCTTTGGCTCCCTCTTTACCTCTTTCTTGTCGCGCGGATCACTTGGCAAGTAACTTCCGTACCTTGCAATTTGGAGCTCTAGTGGCCAGCTCTTCGAAGGAGTGAGGCATATTGACTTGGAGATTGTAAAGTAATCCCCAATGTATGCCTTGAACGCATATATCAATTGAGAAAAACTCACTGATGTGTTCTTTGCAGTTAAGGACGAGATTTCTCCAGCGCTCGACGTATTCCATGACTGGTTCATCCCTATTTTGTTTTATCTTAGAAAGTTCAGGAAGACTGACTGTTAGCCTTGTACTATAGAAGCACGTGAGAAACTCACGCTTCAGTTGGTCCCAACTGTCAATTGATCCGGCTGGTAAGTCAATATATCATTCAAAAGCGGCACCCTTGAATGAACGTACAAATTGCTTCACCATGGTGTCATTATAGGTACCGGCATTGTTACAAGTTTTGACGAAATGAGCTATGTGTTGTTTGGGACTGCCCTTTCTGTCAAAGCACTGGAATTTTGGAGGTTGATAGCCAAGAGGCATCCTTATTTCATCAGTACGACGACTGTAAGGCTTGGCATACACCATCGAGGACTATGGTGAACCTCCGTGTTATGCACGGATTGTATCAGCAATCATGTGTTGCAGTTGCTGGACGGATAAAGATCCAACCGAGATTTGTGCAGTGTCATGTATTACATTTTGTACCACAGATTGGTCATGCAGATCTTGTTTTTTTTTTGTTTTCTTGAATCCCAAGCCCTTGAGAAGAGCTAGCAGTTTCCATTTTAGCTTCTGTTGCTGAGCTTTGCAGTTCAAGCTTCTGCATGAGTTTCGCGATTTGGACATCTTTTTCCTCTAAAGCCACGGTAAGTTTCTTGATAGCCATGGCCATCTTTTAAAGTTGGTCGTCTACTTCTGTCATCATGATTGGTGCGACGGATTCTTCAGATGAAGAGTAATCAGCCCATCTTCTTGGAGAAAGAGTTTTAGTAGACCTAGAAACAGATCTACCACTTGAAACAGAGTTAACCTCAGGACTTTTTGCCAGATTCACAGATCTTTTCATAGAACTGGAACCCGTCTTCTTAAATTTGAGGGTTTTGTTATTGCTCCTATTTGAAAACTTTCTCAACGGTACAACTAGTTGAGTTTTTCCAGTTTTCATCTGGGCTCTTGTGGCATGGAAAATTTTGGCCGGTGTTTCTTCAGAAGAAACCACAACTCCTTTTCCTTTGTCGTTCGACATGTTTGATTTTCTTGAAACTTGAGAGTTTGGTTGATCGAAAGATAAGAGGTAAGAAGGTCCCACTGGGCGTGCCAAGAAATTTATAGAACAATTATTTGTATTAATCAATACAGCAAATCATTACAAATTCAATTTTGAGAGATTTACAAATAAATGAAAAACCCTCCTGTGAATCCTCTGAGTAACGATCGAACTGTTGAAGTAAGGACCACGTGGCTTGAATCCTAATCTTTAGAATTTGGACTTGATTTGTTGAAGACTCGAACTTGTTGAATCTTCGAAGAACTTGGATTTGACTTGTCTTTAATTTGTGGAAGATTTTGATCTTCCAGCTTCCGCTTGACTTGATTTAACTGCAGGGTTTTTGTGCTCTGGCAGCTTTGATTTTATTTTGGGAGCGTTTTGGCGTCTCCGGGTCTTCAGGGTTTTTGTGCACCTGTGACTTGTGATTTTCATTGAATCGAAGGCCTCTATTTATATAGAAAACCTAGAGTTTCAAGAAAATGTAGGATGGGCCGTGGGCTGAGTTTTGACTGTAAGACGGGCCTTTGCAAGTGAAATGGGCCTCTAGCGAATTAATGGGCTATTTTAATTTAAACGAAAATTACGAGTTTAAAATGTGTAAGTGGGCTAATTCACTCTACATCGATCCAAATTACAAAAATAAAACCCCCGTCAAAATTTTTTAATGTCTACAATACTTTTCCTTTTAATCATTTAATTTAATATTTTTATTTTGGGACTCCAACAACATATTATATTTTGGTTAGATATATCTCATATTTACCTAATAGATTTGAATTATATGGAGAACAAATAATATATCAATTTAGATTTCAATATTATTTTTATATTTTTCCTTTTAATAATTTAGTTTAATATTTTTATTTTAGGACTCTATCTACATATTTTATTTTGGTTAAATATATCTCATATTTACTTAACGGATTTGAATTATATGAAAATAGATAATATATCAATCTTGATTCAATATTATTTGCATTCAAGAATACAGACTAGATCTAAATATTTTCTTAGCAGCATCGAATTCATATTTTTTACCATCATGTTTTAATATTCTCACATTATTGCTTTTGTCTTTGTTCGTAAAACGATGATTGCATTGATAATAAGTAAAATTATTAGATAATCGATTACACCGGTTAGTTTGGCTAATGTAAAATTCATTACTATAATTTTCTTTTCATGTATATACGATATTTTCTCAAGACTACTTTGTTAGATTAGATATATAATTCTATATAGTAAAATATTCTAACCGAGCTATGTTGTTAAACTACTTTGTTGATTAACTAATAAAAGGCTGTTTTATTCAATATATACATTGGATAAAGGTGAATAATGCGTGAAGAAGTAAGAAGTTTCCCAACTTCAAAGTGACGTCGTTTCAGCTTCAATCACAAAACCCTTTTTTTCCTCCTCAGTTCACTTTTAATTAAGATAACAAAATAACTTTTAAAGGAGTCTATGTAATAATATAAATATTATAGGACCTTTTTGTGATAGAGAGATAGAAATATAATTGTTAATTGATGACTAAACTAAAAAGATGTTTTCACACGAGTTTGTATTCTTTGATAGGTCTGTTTAAGCCTTAATATTAGGTAAATATAATATGTCTATGAAATGCATGGGTGTGAAACTAATATAGAATTATGCTATCGGATTTTATTATCTTTAAAGGAAATAAAATACAAGAATTAATAAAAAATTATCGGTTCAACGAGATGATGATGGCCTAATAACAAGAATTTAAAATTATGTCATCAAAATAAAGAATCGATTGCATGCTACCTTTAAATATAGGATGCATATTAATTTCAAGCATGTTGTTTTTTTAGTTTCTTTATGATATTAAATTTGACAAACAAAATTGTGTTATATTTTATGTATGAAATTCCTATAGAGCTTAGATATCTAGTAAAATAGAAAAAGCAACTTATAAAAAAAGAGGGGTAACAGGCTACTCAAATAATAAGAAAGAAATTTTTATTTCTTTCACCCATTGACCTGACTTTACCATCGCTAGCACTTTTGGTAATTCAATTTTTGGGAATAAATTATGAACAAAAGTCTATGTAATATTGAAATGAAAAAAATGAAGTAATGTAAGTGTTAGCGGTAGTTGTTGGGTGAGTATGTAGCGGAGATAAATTTTTTTCTTATTATTTAAGTAGTATTTTGCATTTTTTTAAATTTCTATTTTATTTTCCCTAGTGTATTTTACACTTAATGTCCCCAACCTTTCAACGAGTGAGAGATCACATCCCCATCTTTTGTTTATGCTGTTGTAGGTCTTTAATCTTTGTACGAATTCCCCTCTAGATCTTCATTGACGGAAAACATCCAAGTGCAACCCTATTGCCAAAACCAACTAAGGGCACCTTTGGTACTATGCAACTCCTACAACTTCAAAAGGGGCTAATGACAGAGAGAGAATATCTCTTTCCCCAACTATTTTGTCTCCTTTTAATTTCTCTTTCTTCCATTTGAAATCATCATATTACCTCACTCTATCAGCAAAGCACTAGGCTTATTGGCTTGGTCTTCACCTCCACCATAGATGCCTACAGCACTTCGAGACCTCGTCTTGGATTTCACCGTCTACCTATATTCCACGACTTAGGTAAGTCTATTTCAGTGTCTACCTTGAACACCATTTCAATCTGGCTTGGAAAATTCAATTACGGCCTCTTTTAATTGACAAGGCTAAGTGTAAATTTGACATAGGGCCTCCTTTTACAAATGCCCTGGCCAACCTACATGGGTTGACTACAAGGAGGACATAAAACAATCATAAAATAAATTCTTTTGGCTTTCAAAATTAGAATCAGACTATAAGTCTTTGTATCCCTCTCTTTTACTTATTAATCTATAGATATGAGTGTGAAAAACCTCAGCACCAAGGCACAGATGCAGTGTTTGGAAAACAAAAAGAGAGTCAAATGGAAGAGGAGAACAAATTACATTATTTGTCAGGTACATAAGGAACAAAATATAGTTTTTCACTTAGTTGCAACTTGTACGGCAGGAAAGAGAGGGGAAGCATTGAAGATTATTAGGTTTAGATCTTCCAGTAGCAGTTTCAAAACTCTAAAGCTAAAATATTTGAACTAATAAACACTAGTTTCTCCCTACCCCAATCTTCATCCTTATCATCTAGATGTCAGGGTTTTCCATCTCTCATCCTGTTAATGTTCTTTTCAACCAAAATTTTACCCCTTACATGAAATGATCGTTATAGAACCAGAGAACTTATCTAGACAAACTTATAATCATCTTTCATGGAGTGCAAGGACACTGGGGCAATACCTTCAAGATGAAGAAATTACGGAAGTTCCACACTGGCAGAAATCGTTGTTCACTTCTTCTTTATAAAACTAAATATGTCTGTCAAGTGTATTTCTGATGCATTCCATAATCTTTGCCTCCAAATCTTCCCAAAAATTTGATTTAGGTCCATGTATATCTAGTCTGCAGCATCTATATAAAACACCGTACATTGCATTAAAGAAGGATCTCCAGCAGAGGTATCTATCCTTGCATCTTATGCACTCAACTGACAGTGTTTAGCACATATTGATCATCACCAACCAGTTAAATCCTTTTCAAAATAAATTCATATTTACCTCTTCCACTTTTGACAAAATATTTCACCAACCTACTAAACTATAAGATTAAAAGATGAACACTTGAATAGGGTATTGTTGAGCCACAGCCAAACACATGAACAAGTATAAAGCAGGCATCATCAATTCCCAAGAGAGAATAAAAGTGTCCTATAGCAACAACATCCAACACCTACATACTAATAACTAACTTGAACATTTACATAGGAATGAACTTTGCATGACACCGATATTACAAATGGAGAACCTATCTTTCTCTCTTCTTAGAACTGAAATCAACTTCAATTTTGGCATAAACCTTTTTTGCCATCTTAGTGGCTTGATAATTGTGAGGAGTAGCTTTAGACACAAAAACGATAAACTATTCCCGTTCCTTATCTTGAACTATTAATTTTAGGTTGGTTAGAGAATGGTCTTGAACTCATCAAGATCTTGAGTAAGACCCTCTCAAAAGAGGGGAGGGGGATAAAGAATCATAGCTGTTGGAGGAAAAAAAGGAAAATTCACAAGGGAATGGAACAAGTAATATAAGTACTCACTTGGAGCTAGGGATTTCAGCCAGGCTAAGGACAGAATTGCATTCGGAGACTTCATATAAATTTAAAATGAGTGTTGAAGATTGTAAAAAAAAAAATGATAAGTTACCTCACAAGTAAAAAGAGCTATAGTTGCATATGGCTCTCGGAACCAAAATAACAGTTGCTCTTGAGGAAGTTTACTACGGAGTCTTGCATCCAATGTCAATATGAACTCAGCAGGTAACTCATCAATAGGCATGATATTTCGAGTCTTGTTGTTTAGGAAAACCCTTTTGAATGGCAACCGCTCTTCAAACCTATTTTTAAGGTTAGGCTATAGATCATTTACATCTTCAACTGTAACAAGTAATATATAGCAGAATTCTACCATTAAACAGTTTCTCCAACTATGGAAATCAGCAATGCCCAAGATACAAAGAGTAATCTAGGGGAAAAATGTATTGACTTTGACATTTCATGCAATATTTCTCTCTTAAAAGCCAGAGCAAATTGACCTAGCTGCATTGGTTGGTAGATATGTTTGTTTGGGAAGCATATTTTATCTTAATCATTTAGAATTTCATTAAAGGATCTTTGCAATATGAACAATCAACTAACTACCAATTGAATTGACAATCAACAAATCTTCATACTTTTCGCCTACTCTTGCAACAAGTTCCCTCACCCATAGGCAAAAAAACTGAAAGGGTAAAATACCTATCATTTAGAAAATTTTTCACCAATCCAAATCAGATGCTAACAATCGAACATATAGATCAAATTTCTAACATTATTTTCTATGATTATTAGACAAATTTCGTCAATGCAAAGCCCTTTTTATGGTTGCATGGATACCCATATCATATAAAACTTGCTAAGGAAATAGATAAGGCTCCAGATAAGGAGCCACCCATATCACATGTGAGGCTACTTTTGTTAGATTCCCGACACGTGAGCGATAAGACTCCTTTTCTAGAGTCTTACCCATCTTCTTTGCCGGACCGCATATCATATGGTGTCATTTATTTCCCTCAAGATATGATTTTTATTTTATTTATTTATATACTTTTTTATTATTATTATTATTATTATTATTATTATTATTTTCGTGTTTTCAAATTCACCTAATTGGAATATTAGTCAATAGTTCTAAATAATTATCTACCTAATTATTTCATTAATTAAAGTGTATGTTGATTAATTGCAATATTTTTTTTCAACTAGATTAATTATATAACGTACTAAATAAATTGTGACGGAATAATATTTTATCATTTTAGGCTTATTATTTAAGGTTTTGAGTCTTTTGACATATCGATGCTTTAGGCCATTTTCGCATTTGTCATCTCTATTTGGAATCTGGGCAAGGTATCAACTATCACAAATCTATCTTATATTTTAGTTAGAATGTTGATGTGGATTGACAACATGCTATCCAATCGGCTTTGGGCATTCAAATTTCACAAGCCATGAGAAATACATTGCATTACCTCAATTTTTCTACAAAAAGTTAAGCTTTTTCTATGGGAGCCCAAATTATTACATGGCATAACAAAATGTGTTGGAAAATGTACCAATTTTCCCATTTTCAATTTGAAGAATCAAGCAGTAGAAACAAAAAATAAAAACGAACTCATAAAAGAGAGAAAAATAGAAATTTAACATGGCTCGGTAAACCACCGACAACCACATGAAGAGACTCTTTACTGAAAAAGAAATTCACCACAATCACAAGTTTTCTTTATCATACCACTCTCTTCCTACATAAAACTAGAGTGCTCAAAGTATACTGCAAACACTGCGCATAACCTTTATCTCTCTAGTTTTTTCTCTCCTAAAAACTCTCAAAAATACCAAAAATTTGGTTGCCCTATTTTCCTCTCTCGGCCTTGACTTCTCCTGCCTTTTCTCCTTTTTTTCCCTTTTCTTTTGGCCGCCATACCTTTCTGCATCCATAAGATTTCAATATATATATATATATATTGCATAAACTCAAACCTAATCTTTATTGGGCCCAAATCATGGGTAGGACCTTTATGAGCCCAATAATCTCCACTTCCAGTCTATGAGGGAGGTATCTCAAATTTCATGTGCATCACTTGGAATGCAGACCGACTTGGCCGGAACAGAACTCAAGCGTATGCTTGGTAACCACTTTACTTCAACTTGAGCTCCTCGTATTTCAAAACCTTCTACATCACAGCTCGTCATCAGCAATCATCTTCTGCACCACTTTACTGGTAGGTGCCACTGTAGCCAAATCAAATTCAATAAACATGAACTGTATTCAAAGACTCATCAAATCTGACCCTTTGCTTTGACACCTTTGAACTACATTCTCCATTCTTCATATCATTCACCACAGACCTCGTCTTGGCTCCACCATAATCTCTGTCAATAGTAGAAGACTCTCCTTGGTGCGACTCCAATCTGGCAGCTCTATCTGACACTGTCTTCCGTACTAGCTTATACAAATTACCAACTTTCTTAGCTCTCATTATTGCCACTAAGTTTTTTTTACAGTTATCACTCCAGCTCGTGCAGTATAGTCATAACCCAAAGTGTTTAATGCTCCCAGCGATATCAAACTTTTCCGCAATCTTGGGACATGTAGAGCACCTATCAATCTTCTGACTATACCATCAAATATCTTCACTTACACATTACGCGGTCCATTAACTTCATGCTTCTGATCATCAAACCCATAAACATAACGCTCTTCACATGGTTGATAATCCTCAAACCATTCTCTATTCAAGCACATGTGATAAAAACATGTACAATCCAGAAACCAAGTATTTTTTGGACTCTCATAATTAGCTACGCATGCAGCATCACTGCAAAAGTCATGCTCTACCATATTCAAAGAATCTTCAGTCTTTGAAGCCTCTTTACCCTTTCTCTTCTTTTCCAGATTCTTTTTCAACTTGTCACAATATCTTCTGATTTGACCCTTCTTGTGGCAGTAATAACACTCCACATCCTCCCTTGGTTGAAATTGAGAACGAGAACGGCCCTTTTGACTACAATTTCTTCCTCACGATTCATCTCTGCCACGACTTTCCTCAAAATATACCATGGGAATTCTATTACTGTCTTCAACTTCAGTTCCCTCTTCATGTTGGCTGTCTCTAGCAAAGCAGTCGAAACCTCATTCACTATCAATGTAGATTATCCAACTAGTAGCGTGGTCACCAGTGTCTCATATGACTTAGGCAAGGAAGACAATAGAATTATTGCTTTGTTTCATTCTCAATATTTACATCAACATTCAATAAGTCTATAACACACTTATTGAATTTATTCAAATGATCCCTAATATCTATTCCCTTATCCATCTTTAATTCATATTATTGCTTTTTAAGGTACAATCTATTAGTTAGGGATTTCAACATATACAACTCCTCCAATATATTCCATAATTTAGAAGGTGACTTCTCATTCAAAACACTATCCTTTACCTTAGGAGCAAGAGCCAATCTCACGGTACTGACTGTCTTCGCCCGTAACTCTTCCCAATCAGAATCTTTCATATCATCTGGCCTTTTATCTTTCAATGTCTTGTAAAGTCCTTGTTGCATGAGAAGATCTTCAACTGTATTAGGCCAAATATTGAAGTTGTTTTTGCCATCGAACAACTCCTCCTCAAACTTAAGTATAGCCATCGTCGCCAATTTGATCACGGAGTTTGAACCTTAAGCTTTGATACCACTGTTGGGAAATATACGAGTTTTCCCATTTTCAATTCAAAGAATCAAGCAGCGAAAATAGAAAATAAAAACAAACTCACGAAAGAGAGAAAAACACAAATTTAACATGGCTCGGTAAACCACTAACAACCACAGGAAGAGACTCTTTATTGATAAAGAAATTCTTTATAATCACAAGTTTTCTTTATCTTACCACTCTCTTCCTACGCAAAACTAGAGTGCTCAAAGTAAGCCGCGAACACCGCCCATAACCTTTATCTCTCTAGCTTTTTCTTTAACTAAAACTCTCAAAAACACCAAAAATTTGGCTGCTCTTTTTTCCTCACTCGACCGTGACTTCTTCTACCTTTTCTCTTTTTTTTCCTCTTCTTTTGGCCACCATACCTTTCTGCATCCGTAAGACTTCAATATATATATTGCATAAACTTTAACCTAATCCTTATTGGGCCCAAATCATGTGCTAGACCTTTATGATCCCAAGAAAAATGTAGATTAGGCCCCGTACCACACAAGCAAGACATTTTCCCCCATTTTTTTACTGGGTCCCACTAGAAGAAGTCAATTTCTGGACTTGAACCTAATCCTCCCCCCAAAAAAATCTACCCCAATTTCAGAACCCCATCTCCCTAGATTTGATCCCTCTATCTCTCTCTCTCTCTCTCTCCTCCTCCTCTTCCCTTCTCCTAAAACCCAATCGGCTGCCACTTACTTCACCAGACGGCCAGCAAAGCTGATGGAAACAGGCCCTCAAATCTCCCCTTTCGCTCTTGTACAGAAAGCCCAATCGCCCTTCACATTCCCCTGCAATTGTTGGACCATGGACCTGCATTGTTTGGTCACTTTATTCATGTTGGTGTGATTAATGAATTCATAGTACAGTTTTTTGTTCACTTTTAAACATGTCTTCTTTATCTTTAACTCCTCAATATGTTCTAATTATATTAGTTTAAGATCCTGTTATGCTTATATTTTTTGAATTCATTTTGAGCCTTGTCTTTCAAGAGAAAATATTAAGTAAAAGAAGGACTCAATTTACCTTGTTTCGAGCATTTTCAAAATTTGAAACTAAAAAGCTCAAAAGGAAAAAATGTCATTTCCCTTATTTTGAGCTTTTTAGTTTTAAAAGTTGAAAATGCTCAAAGCAAGGGAAATGAAATACTTCTTTTATTTGTTATTTATTTTTGAAAGACAATACTCAAAATGAATTCAATAAATATAAATAGAACATACCTAAATTTCACAAAAAGGTTCCCATTCTCTCTTATAAAATAAAGCAACTTTGACTTGAACCTTTATGCCACAAGAGTCTCTAGACTTTTAAAAATTCTCATTAAAGGTCCCTGCAAACGGAAATCCATCCATTTCGACTATTAAACCAAATGAAATGACTATTAAATTAAAAAATAAAAACAAAGAGTTTTTTTTAAGTAAAAGAAAAAATAATAAAAATATTCTTATTTATTCTTTCCATATCTTCATGCCCAGTAATAATTCCAGTAACTCATCAAGACCTAGACAACGACAATAAAAGATTCAAATCTTCTTGTGGATCTAAATTTCTAGATAACCATTTATTGACTATGCTGACCAGTGATTTTGGTTAATTCTCAACAAATTAGAGTTTAGTTAGTGCACATCTTGATGGCTTTGTTGTTTTTACCTTTTTATTTAATGTGAGGTGGGTAAAAATGTCATTTTATTCCTTTAACGATCAAAATGGATGGATTCCTTTTATAAGGAAGTTTGAACAATTAGTGATTCCAAAGGCTGAAAAAAAAGTTATGGACGAGATTAGTGTATTTTAAAAAGATTATGGACCTCTTATGATCGATCGGACTAAACGTTTTCACTGTTTATTTTCACTAAATCTACTACTTTTAGGATATTTTTACTAAATCTACTATTTTTAGGATAGATTATAAAGAGGCTTTGTATATGCCAAGGTTCATATGGACTCATAGTATCTTAGTTCTCAAATTTTTTAGCAAAGGCTCGATTTCCTTCCCTTACATTCACTTTGTATGAAAAAATGTGGTTATCTAAAAAAATGAGGGGCTTAACATCTAACATGAATTTGCAAACTAATTGTGTAGATTAGATAGAGAATGATGTTAAACAGCACTAGTAGTGCTAAATCCATATACATATCATGCAATTAGGGCATTTCAATTTAAACGTGAGTTATGGAGAAAATGATCTCCGGCTAGATGTAGGGTGGGATTATCCCATAATACGTAAACATATTAGGAGATTATTAGAGAAATCTACACATAGTGGGCCTCTGTATGTGACGACCCATACAATTGTTCAAATAATCTCTTGTCATGTATGCATATGACAGGATAGCCCGTTATACATTTGACAGGAGATCATTACTTTGAGTTATGACCCTATTTTTTATGTGAACTATCAATTAATGACACATATATGACAGTGGTGCTAGAAGTCTTGTTATGGAGCGGAGGCAAGTCCTTATAGAACCAAACTCATCACGGGGGTAGAATCATATGTTGACATACGTCAATATCAGAGATAGGTTTTTTTCTACATCGTGAAGTTAGTTCCATAAAGAATATACTGTTTGATTTTAGATCATTTCTAGTTGTGTGAGACAGCTAGCATTACTCGACAAACGAGATAAATATAGGAGTTCTTGTACATTTAATAATTTTCCAGCACCTCTAAGAAGGATTGTTATAAAATTTTTCTCAAGCCTTTGACATAATAGGAATGTCATACACATTTCTAAAGTTTAAGGTTTGGAATTTCACAGTTCTTCGCATGATCTATCTGTCCACTTGTATATGTTTTTTCAGTGGTTTTGAAAATACTTTTCTTAATTTAATGGGTACTCATTTTATTAATGTGAGGCATGTGTTCCATGGTATTTGACACCTCAACTCTTTGTGCTTGAAGATTTTATTAATACAATTTATTACTACCAACCTAGATTTGGCCCCCACTATAGTGTCACATTTTTTATTATTATACTATTTATTTCTTTTTTTTTCCCTTTTTCTTTTAGGTTATTTATGTATTTCTCATTTTTGTTAATGTGGAATCTGGTAAAAAATGCAGTTGAAGACTTCATGGACAATAAAAATGAAGATGCAAATTTTAAAGGTTCCTTTGTTGGGCATCTTGCGTCCCATATGAATGTAGAAGGCTAGGCTGAGACTTGTACGCCAAAAAAGGTAACGATAGATTCTTAACTAACTGCAACTTATGAATTGTTTTGTCATATAGATTGGATCTTCGAGTAAACTTTATCGGAATAAAGAGCGTTCAACAACTATTTCAAACTAGTTTAGTTTTCAATTTTTATCATATGATATCATTTTATTAGTTCATTTTTTCAAAACGTAACTTTTACTTTTTCAATAGAGACAAATCAATAAAATGATTACATAGGAGAAAAATTTAAATCAAACAATTTTAAATTGGAATAATTCTATTTGAATAAAGAAGTGTATTAACAATGTAATACAATAAACATATATACTCCATGTCATTACTATTGATTTTAAAGTAATTTGGTGTGTTAAAAAATAAGATTACGTTATGTGTCAATTTTTGTTGAACTTTTTGTGCTCTATATATATATATATATATTAATTAATTAATATTTATATTTCACTAATTTCTATTTTGATAGAAAGTCATCTTGAAAGCTGTCAGCCAAGTTGGCCTAGTCCAACCTCAATTTCCAGGGGATAAAATAACTGATAGATTTTTGTGCTAGAAAAGGAAATGGTCCAACATGATCCGTTTGTGGATTCGCGTCTAGTTAATCAGATAATTCAGTCATCGCCAACTAACTTCTAGTCCAACAGCGTTTTCCTATCTTAATATTATATATGAAATAATTCTAGTTGGACATAGAAATCAAAAAAAAAAACCAAAAGACGAGCGTGACAAATGTGGCTCATGTGATTATAGTTGATGTAAAAGTAATATGATGTATTGAAAAAGAGGTTCATGTCTTGTGCCTTTTTTTTTTCCAACTTTTTGTGTGCATTTTCGTTCAAAATATAGCACAACTCTATTATAGTGGTTTTACTCTCGGCATTTGTGAGGCCACCATCTCATTTTTAAAATTTAGTTGGATGTACAATTATCATCAATGCAAGTTGATGGCATAACAAAAGAAGTTGGAAGTATACTCATCGTCAACCATTGTTAACATTTTGTTATCCTTTTCAATAAAATTGGCACTATTTGGAGATTGAAAAATATCCGGTATGTGCATTAAATCAAGGGTTGTCTTGTAACATGAGGTTCAATAGGAAATGTATGATCATCTATCAATTAAAATGCATCAAAGACTGAAAGGTACAAATTACCAAATTGCTTATACACTTCTCACCCATAACCCGCTCTTTTTAAGTTAATAAGTAATGCGATTAAATCGGAAATAATATGCATATTGTTCAATTTAATTCAGTATGGTCCTAACAGTCTAGTTTCAACTTTCATGTAAGTTTTATTTTTCCTGTCAAATGAAATTACACTAGTATATCTCTCATGTGATGTATAGAAGTTGTACATGAAATATATTGTATTGAAATAATAACTTTACAAATAATTAGCATATTAATAAAAATGTGTGAAATGTATAACATTGTGTTATAGTATTTATTTATAAACTAAATTTCAAAAATATGACAAAAGGGCTACAAAATTTGAAAACCTACCATTAAATTTACATTTATCGATAAATTTGATTGGTCGGCAACTCTATTGGTTTAGTCAACCCGAATCCGGTGAAGAATTTTTTGAGACCTTTTTCCCCAAAAATCGCGTAAGAATTCTTCACAATGTTGCATAAGAATTCTCCACAGCACGGGAAGAACTCATCAGTTGTATGAATTTGACTGGAAGAATTCACCATAGCATCAGGTACCAAGTGTATTCGATGCCCATTTATTTGTCAAAGAACCATTTTTCCCACTTTTTTGTTGCAAAAAATTCAAATTCAGATGCAAGAAAAAATCAGTGGGTCTTAATTCAACATTATTTTTATGTGTGGCATTAGTTTTATGGTAACTATGGATTGAAACATGGATTCTTAAATATCCTAATAGAAATATGTTCAGTCTCTGTCTTCCTTCAATAGTTTTTTTTTTTTTTAATTTTTGTGGCTTGAAATGAAAGAAAATAAAGACAGATATGTAGAAATTATATAACACTATGTGTCTGATACCAGCCGAATGACAAAGCAAAATAATAGAAATAATCTACCATTATATATATATGCGTGACGGTATCGCAAAGGAAGTGGGTCTAGAATTTTAATTGCCGTGGTCGAAAAATTCATAAGACGCTCTAAATGTTTTTTTTTTTTTTTTTTTGGGGGGTGGGAATGGGGCTCTAAAGGTTATTATGCTCGCTTCATTAAACTAGTGACTCAGACGTTGCAATATATGTATATTTAACAAAGCTTAATCTAGATATACCTAAATATCCGTGATTTTTACGTCTAAAGGCTCCTTGTGAATTTAGTGTGGTGATTCCTTGGTAGAAGAATATTTGAGAGCGAATTCCTCAACAAAGTAAAAGATGAATTTATAAGAAATTGAACTATGTTAATTATCTTTTAATTAGGAATGAACCTCAATTCCCCACCAAAATAAAACGAGTGACATGGTACACCTCCATGTTATTAGTTTATCGGTTGACAACTTTGTCATCTAAAAATTTAAATCTCAAACAATTCAAATATGTGACATTTGTCTTTCAATTTCCCTCTATAGGATACTTTAATTTCTATCAATTAATGGTGACCTAACAGAAAGATTTACCGTTACTTTCTATAGTAGCTATCAGTCCAAAACTACCTTGACTACGTACGTACCTCCTGGCAGCCATGGATGTATTAATTAATAATTTATTTATCCCCTTATCGTTCCATATATGATATATTCCATTGATTTTTTTTTGGACCAATTGATAACGATAATTATCTAATTTTCCCTACCCTTATATAAACCACTTCCCCTCATGCTTCATTCCGGCAATCTATTGTTGAAAAACAATCACATTCAAAAAAAGTTATAATTATAATTACTTGTGTGAAAATGAAGAGAAATTTTATCACTTTTGCACTGGTTTTGTCCCTCACGGTGGCCAATGCATTGGCCCAAGGAGGGGTTGATTCAATCATAAGCAAATCCCTGTTTGATGAGATGTTGAAGCACTGGAATTAATGATGCCAATTGCCAAGCAAAAGATTTCTACACTTGTAAAGCTTTCATAGCTGCTGCTAACTCCTTCGGAGCTTTCCGAACCACTGGAGTGATTCCGACACTAAGAAACGAGAGGATCCTGCCTTCCTGGCTCAATCTTCTCATGAAACTAAGGTGGGTGGGCTTCTGCTCCAGATGGTCCTTATTCATGGGGATATTGCTTCAAGGAAGAACAGGGAAATCCGCCCGATTACTGTGTTCCGGGCAATGGCCTTCCGCTCCGGGTAAAAAATACTATGGTCGAGGCCTCATTCAGATTTCCTGGTAAGTAGCATACACGATGTGTTTATCATGTAGTGCTATACATGTTTCTTGTGCATGAGAACGTTCTTGATATTTGTTGCAAAAGTTCTCTTGATATTTGTTGCACATAATATGTTTGTCATGCAGCACTGGACAAATATGTTAGAAAGTTTTCTAACATACGTGTTTTTTCTTATGATTAATCATGGGATAATGCGGCAACTACAGCTATGGTCCAGCAGGAAGAGCCATAGGGGCAGATTTGCTACGTAACCTAGACGCAGTTGCAAATGATCCAACCATTTCATTCAAAACTGCACTATGTTTTTGGATGACACCACAAGCACCAAAGCCGTCGTGCCACGACGCGACGCGATCATAGGGAGATGGACGCCGTCGGCTGCAGATTCGGCTGCTGGTTGGGTGCCCGGGTACGGTGTTGTTACCGACATCATCAATGGTGGAATTGAATGTGGTCAAGGTTCCAACCCACTAGTGGAAGACAGGATTTGCTTCTACAAGAGATACTGTGACATACTTGGGGTCAGCTATGGCACTAATTTGGACTGATACAATCAAAGGCCTTTTAATGCTTAATTAAGTGGTTGCAGTAGAGATGTCATCATCTTTTTGTGTTCATCACATGTTTGAATTGTGGTGCATCATGAATAAAGCTTAATGAGTAAATAATAAAATGGATCCATCTCTTAGAAGCTATCACATACTGTTATATATTTGTAATAAGAATCGATATGTGAAATTTTATATATTGATAATTACACTTGTTCCCCTATGTGATAATTTTTTTTTAAAGTACATTTTGATGATCATAAAGGTAGGATGGTGACTCGAATTCGAGTCAAATTATGATATAGATGATCCATTTCAAAATACTAAAACATTTTAAACTTCATATAATAGTTGCTCAACCTAAGATTTATGCATTCTAAAAGAGGATTTGAGAAGAATTCTATTAAGACGTTAGTCCAACTCTAAAATATGCCAACCAACTGATATATGGCAATAAGGAAACAACATGTGGAATAAAGAGAGCATGTGTTTCTTATTTTTTATTTAATTATTTGTTCATCCAATAGGTTGGCAAGATCGACAATGTGTCACCCGATGATAACACATCTTTTTCTGTCCACAACAACGTGTTAAAGAGTTTGATATTAACTTAAAATCAAATTTTAAGTTTAAATATTTAATTTCCTTCCAAAAATAAGGCTTAAATATTTTATTTTATGTTCCGGTTTTTGTATCTTCTCTCTCTATGATTTTGTTTTGTTCTGTTGCTCCACATAATCTGGAGCTTGTTCTCTTCTTTTCAATATTCTAATAAAAGTGGCCATTGTTATTTAGGGATGACAATAGATTAGATCGGGGCGGATCGGCACCAATTCATATTGCTTCAAGAAAGATTTACAAAATCATGATTTGCTCCATGATCCATAACTTGTGGATTTGTTCAGATATGATCGGATCACATATCGGATCAGATTAAGATTGCTATCCACCAACTAATCCACAAAACTTTTTTTTTTCTAAACATCATATATTACACTACTCTAATCTCCTAACTTAGTTTTCACATAATACATTCACTACAACATAAAAAGCATACTAGGCGTAAGTTGTAATGATGAATAGGCGTCGATTGTGATGTACACGTCTATGTAGGAGACGCACATTCTCAAAGTATATGCGTCAGTTGCTAGCCGATGCCTAAAGTTAACAATAGGCGTCGGTTGTTAATGTACAACCGACACCTAAAGTCTACTTAAAAAAAAACATTTAAATCAAATAAAGAATAAGCGCCGATTGGAACAGTAACAACCAACGCCTAGTATTATTAACTTTAGGCGTCGTTTGTAAAGTAACAACCGACGCCTATTCTACCATTTTTCTTTGTCGTAGATCTCGTCGTAGAATCTTAGCAAGAATAATAAACACACTTATTTGGTGTTCTAATAATTTTATCCGCGCAATAAATAGAATGTGTAAAAAAAAAGAAAAGAAAAAAATGCTCAACAAGCTTCGACTTAAAAAACATGAATCAATGGCTCTAAAGAAAACATATTTGGCATTTAAATGACACACTTCTAAAACTTTTCATATCTAATCTATCTTCAAAGGAAGCTAAACTTAAATCTAATGACAAAACTTTTCATAATAAATCCCACATTTCTAGCTTGTTTCTCCAACTTGAACTTCTCATGGTAGTTCTAGATGAACAAATTAGCCATATGTTGATTTCATTGCTGGGATTCTCCTCACTGCCGGCACCCTTCTCCTCATCAGTCGAGTAGAATGAAAGTTTCGAGTAGGGCTTCCATTTTCATAAAACTAAAGGAGGAGGAAGAAGATGTAGTAGTTTCCATGGAGAAAACATGAAGAGAATTGAGAGTTTTGAGAGATGAAGAGCCAGCTATATATTTTTTCTCTGCTTCGGAATCAAAAACACGTCTTGTAAAAAAGGAGATTTTATAGAAAAATGCCCCATTATAGGTGTCGGTTCCTATAGAAGAACCGACGCCCATTCCCTGTCGTGCACTAATTACCAAAAAAAATAGTTTAAAACAATTTTGGCCACTATAGGCATCGGTTCCTCCATAGGAAATGACGCTTATAGTGGAAAATTTAATTTTTTGAATTTTTTTTTCAAATTTAATTGAAATCTGAAGTTGAAACTAAAGGCGCCAGTTCCTATAGAGGAACCGACGCCTATAGTGTTTAAATTTCAAATTTTAAAATTTCAAATTTTCAGGCGTCGGTTTTTTCATCGGAACCGATGCCTATTGTTTAGCTAGTGCTATAGATGTCGGTTTCCTTGAGGAACCGACGCCTGTTGTTTAGCCAAAATTTTCAAAAATGCCATTGTCTTGTTTTTGTGCATTGCTTTTTGAATAAACCGATGCGTATTCCCTTTTTTTGTCGATTCTGCTGTACTGATTACATAATAGTAAAATGAAATTAAATTGATATCAAGTATTAAATATCAACTAAGTTAAATCATAATTTAATAGATAGAAAGCTGTTAATTCAGTGGTTATCTAGACTCTAGTCAGGATGTATCCTGTCTAGATATGTTTTACTGGTGTAAAGTGTAACGCGACATAGATGTGTCTAGATCGGGTATGAATGCAGAATTTAAATAACATCAGAATGATCACACAGAAATCTAACTGGGAAAACTGCCTGTACCCTTGCCACAGGACAAACAAATCTACTAATTATGAGGTAAGTTTAGTACAGAGAAAGAATAAAATGTACTATCACAATAGACACTAAATAATCAAAAGGTAAACCTATAAAAGACTCATCTTTATGCCTTTTGACATGAGACAACTCCTGTTGCTCCTTCTTTCTCCCGTGCACTTTAGGAACGTCCATCAAGCTCTTAGAAATCTCCCGAACTCATCTTGAGATGACTTGACCTCCTAAACTACTTGAACTTCCTGTGGATATGTCCCTCGCACATATACGGTCGCCTACTGCGCACTATGAAGGGTTGCCAAAGATAAACACAATATGAAATTATGTAGAACAATGTACAAGAACGAGTCTTGCTGTTTAAGACAGTGTTTTGTAAACTTCAAAGGAATAAAATCGTGAAAGGCTTTGCTCGTATATCCATATGTATCGACCTACAAGAAGAACATACATATATAGGCAAGAATTCGACTTCTTGTACAAGACAATAATCATACTTATCATATACATGTAATAGGAAAAGAACTAAGGAAAGTTAGAATTCTATATTTAGAATTCTATATTACCATAAACACATACTTCCTAATTTTAATGAAACTTTACATGCACATAAAGAGCCCCAGTTATACATGGTAATCTAGGATGACTTAAACTATGTAACATTAAAACTTTGCATGTATATCGAATTCTTATGCCTCAAGACAAGTACGCACGCCCCAACTTATCTTTTGGCCTAAGTAAACACAACTTGCATGCTAAAATAAAGATCACTCATGAAAATAAATCTTGCAAAATATGTAACAAAATTTTGACATTTAAAATAAAAAATTAGGAATGCCAACACATGTAATTTTGTACTAACAAAAGCAAAAGTTCTAATCCCATAGCCCAAAGTCATAGGATAACCAGAAATAACATTAACAGTTAACAGTTAACATGATAAGTTGGTAACATCTAATATAAACTCATCAAGTCACCACCGATGCACAAAACAGTTATTAAAAAAATGGCCTTTTTCAAATTCCAAGTCCTAACAGATGTTTATATTCTTCATCCTTTTTCTAATGATGAATAGAGTGCACTGAGGAATAAAGTGTCATTGATATTTACAAAACAACAAGTTTGATTATGTATTGATAGGAGACAAATAGAGAGAGGGAAAAGTTAGGGCTGCTGTGATATGAGGCCGAAAACAAGGAGAAATGATAGGTGGTTTTGGGTCTCTGGCCCAGAAGGAAAAAGGCTTGAATCAATTTTATGCCCATTATTTCTCTGGTCAATTTATGTCCATTTTGCAAATTTTTTTGTATTCTAGAAGAGGATCGAATCAATTTTTCAGAGAGAGGGAATAACGTATGGAAGAAAACTTCGTGCTCTTAAAATGAGCTTTTCTTTTTCTTCCCTTCAAAACTTGCATGGATTTTTTAGTTTGGGATATCTTGATCAGTATTTATTACGGTTGTGTATTTATCTGTATTGGAGATAGTGTTTCAAGATGTAAATTTGTAAAGATGGAAAAAGAATTGTATCAAAATTCAAAGAATTAAATGAGTTATAATTTATATTATACCTTATTATGGATTTTAATCATTTATTGCCTCTTGCAACTTCAAAAATCACACTAATCCCTGGCATCTTCCCATATTTATTTATTATATATATAAAAGAAAGATAATTTAATCTCATAGTAATTTTAATTTGGTATGATGTTAACAAAATATTAGAACAGTACTTGCTGCTCAGATGAAAAATCTTGATCTACTACTAGAAGAAGGTTCTACTTGGAGAAAACAGAGTTAAAAAGAAATCTTGGAGTAGCATCGAAGGTATACTATATTATATTGAATTTTATATTAAATTCTTCACCTTCCTTTAGTGTCATATATGTGTGTGTATATATACGCACACACTTTTATATATAAAATGTATTGAATGTTAATGACAGAGTCTAGCAAAAGAAAATGTCAAAAAGTTGAATGCGTCCAATTGTTATATATGTGTGTATTGGGCAACCATTTAGAATTGAAGATGTTGATTTTGGATATAAGGAGATTAAACTGACAAATCCAATAACAAATGTTGTGTTCAAAAAATTTCTAAATTTTGAATAAAAAGAAATTAACCTTTAATGTTGTATTCTTTTATTTGCTAATATTATTTAATTTATTCCGTTCCAATAGTGATATGTTATTCCTCATTATGTTTTTAATCAGTCGTTGCTACCCCTGCATAGCACGGGTGGAAAAACTAGTTACATATTGTTAGCTAATTCTATGTATTTTGCTGGCATCATGGATTGATCAAAAAAACAAATGTTCGTGGAGAAATGTTAGGGTTTTCTATGTTTTAAGTTCTGAAGTAAATAATTTTTTTTTAAAAGGGTAAACAATTTTTTTTTTGATTGTGATATATTATTATTAAACAAAGCACTTTTTCTATACGGTCAGATCGGGCTCCATGAATAGAGCCTGACTGCCAATAGTTTTATTAGTAGTTGGTCTTCAAACATGGAGTTCGATCTGACCTTATGTAAATCAAGTCTATTTGAGCCACTATTTCAAATATGACCTTTTTTGCTCTTTCTTTTTCCTTTTTCCCCCTTGAAAGGTACTTTTCCATTTATTGTCAATTTATATACATTGTTGGAAATACATAGTTTAGAGGGCCAACTATCGAACGCCATTTAATTATTTTTATATATGGTTGTTTTGAGATTGACTACTTCACTTTGTACATGTTATCATTGAAATTGTTATTCCCGTGCAACTCACGAATGATAATTCTAATTAGTAATAATAAGTGTGGTATGCATTTCTTGTTTCCAATTATTATTCTTAGATTAAAAATTTTAGAAAGACATGAAAATGGATATGAATAAGTGACATTGTATATGCGACATACTTATATTGGATAATGAAAAAGTAGTCATGTGATTATCACTCAATGAATGTCTGTCACATAAGAATGTCACATATTAATATTATTTTTACATGTGCTCCTTAGAATTGCTCTTCCTAGAGACCCACCTGAATGTCTTGCAGGGAATCGAACGACTTGCTGGAAATTGAAAGCCAAACGATTCGGCTGCCCAATAATCTTTTGCTTTAGGAAAAATTTATGTTCAAATTTATTTATTTTATTAATTTCAAAATTCTGGAACGAGGGTTGCCCCTGAAATTTTTTTTTTATATTATAAATTTTCGAAAATGAAGCCGCACTATAAATGTTAAAATACATAAAAAATTTAAAAAATTTTGACATAGCCATCTTTATAGATTAACTTAAACAAAACCTGAAATATAATAATATTCTCTCAAATATATAAATCACAAGCATATATAATAATAAAAATGTTCAAAAACCTCTTGGAGGTTTTGCTATAAAACCTTCTACTCCATGTGACATGCATTAATACACGTCACTTGTATTTCGAATCCATGTGGCATGCATCTTTATAAACCACATGGGACAGGAGATTTTGTAACAAAACATTGGGAATGTTCTTGAACATTACTCTATATAATAAATTTAACCATTATTTATCCATTAATGGCAAACATAAACAAGTAAATATTGTAGTATAAAAGATGAATGAGTCTCCATTCTTCTAAATACATTATAAAATAGATAACAAGTAAATTTGAATTTATTTTTGGTACTAGGCTAACTAGATATGTCTACAAATTGCTTCCGTTTTGCATTTGTTTTGGGCCAAGAAAACTTGATTTTTTTTCGTATTGGGCTAACTAAAAAATTAGGAAAAAAAAAGTTTGAGTTTTGGCTTTGAGTTAGACCGAGCTAACTTCTTTGGATTACATAAAAATTATATTTGGGACTGAGCTCGGTCCAGGCCATTAGTGCATCCGTCACTTGTTGTGGCAAAACAACGATAAAAGCAAAGGACAATGAAAAAAAGATTAAAAAAAAAAAAAGAAGAGAGAACGAAAGAATGAAAGAAAGAAATTCGTGGCAGTAACTAATTAACTCCACGTTCAATTCCCAATTCGATGCAGTAAGTAAGGGACGAAATTGAATATGCTTCAAATAAGACAAGAGGGGGTGATATTAGAAGCGGTATCTGCCGCAAGACGGAAAGGATGTTGACAAAAAAAATTTAGAAGAGATTAATTATGAATGATGAATGTGGCATGTGCGGAAAAAAAAAAAAAGAAACAAAGAAAAGAAAGAATTAATGCTAAAACATATTCACATAAGTTCATTAAGGTAATACTAATCAAGGATCTTTAAGTAAATAAAAATGTTTTCTTAAATTGTGGTGAGGAAATCAAATTTTGTAGTTGCAATATAATTACACTTTAAAATTTATATGTGTACAAGAGTATTAATTTAACAATAAATTGAGTTTCATAAATCAATATGTCGGCTCTTGATTTTATTAATAACGCAGAGTATGCTACTCTTGAACTACAAGAATTTTGTTTGGAATTCTTTTTCTTTTTTTTTTTTTGGGGGGGGTTGGGGGGGAATGGAAAATCCTTTGATGTGCTTGTATTTGAGAGTGATAAAAAAATTAGAGCACCACAATGGATGTACTAAATTAGGCTGGCTCCGTAAATAACAAACTGAATCTTGTGATTGTTAAATATGCAAGCTGTTTAACAATAATTTTATTATCACATTGGCTGTGTTAAATTAAACTATTAAATTCATTCAAATTCAAGTGAGTCCCGTTTTCTCAAAAATTATTGGTCAACCATGAATAAAATTATAGAAATGTCACTTCAATCAATTAAGTTATTTGGTAAACTAGTTTTATGTACCCGTGCAATGCACAGAAAGTATATATTTTTAGAAATAAATAAATTATATTAATAAAACTGTCAAAACTCAATTATCAAAATAGCATCAAATATGCATATTCTAATGAATCTATACTTTATAAGAGACGGCATATTAGTACCAACACAATAAAAGGTAATTCTTTCAATTTTCTTCCTTCTTCTTTTTTTCCCCTTTTTTCCCTTTAAAAGGGAAATTCTCTCAATTTCAATCACTATAAATTATGTAAAATTTCTTTATATATATATGTAAAATAAACAAATATAAATGTAAAGACCCCTTTTGATAAAGCAAACTACTTCAATATAGAGAAATTAGAGAGCAAGGTTGCCGGAGACTGAGTCGTCCACCAATCTTTAAGCCAAATACTTGCTAGGCACCTCTTCTTCTTATGAGCCCAGTTTTTAATCATCACAGAACACAGGCTAAGAGTAATTTTTCTAACAGGACCAATGCAAAATCAGCACTCTCAAACAGAATCATGCATTTTCTAACATTAGCAAAATTCACATATAAAGACAAACTTTCAGCTTTCAACCCCTTTTTTCTACTTAAAAAACTTATAATACTCAAAAATGAAAAAACTTCGTCAAATTTATGTTTTCACTCTTATGTCTTCTCATAAATTCTCATGTCTTCTCATAAATAGAGCTAGCTTCTCACAATTCTTATGTCTTCATCCCCTTTTGCAGCTTTAATTTCCAACAATGCTACTGGAAAAATGAAGATAATTAGCTGAACCCTAACTCTTAGTTAACAGACCAATGTACTCAGGACTTACCTGATATAATACACATCATGCAAGGAGCATAGTAACAATCTATAACACAATTCGTAACTCCTTTTGGAAACAATGAGGAGCCTAAAGGTATAATGTTTATTTCTTGTCTAGTAAGGAAAAGTCTACAGCCTTGATGCAATCATATAGAAGAAAATACGCAGGAAAGTAATCTGGCTCCAATAATATAAAAGTTCTCATAAAATTAAATAAGATAATTATCAATAAATACAATACACAACAATGAAAATCCTTTAAAAAGAAAACTAAATCATTTAAAAAGAAAACTAACCTGAAGTTAATTATTTAAATCAGATTGTTCACATATCATTTCTCCAACCATTAAATTAAAATAAGCACAAAACTCATGAAAGGGAGTCTCACCAAAAGAAAGCTACCAATCCTACAGGCTTTCCCCAAATTTGAGACACCAAAGGCATTTTTATCAACTTCTTAGGCTCCAAATTGAAATTTCATTCAAAGCAGAATCTGCTCAGAAACAAAACTGGTGGAAACCATTATTTAAATAAAGACAATGAAATGTTAACAACCAAATGCTCAAAACAAATAAAATGTTTTTCTTTATTAAGAAAAATTATGCTTATATCCATCTGGTGAAGAAATTATTATTTTATTAAAGGGCAAAGAAATTAGCAGCTTCTAGGGAGCCTCGCACTACTTGAGGTAATCAATTTGGTTAGAAACGTGGAAAATAGCAAAGTCTGCTTCAAAACTTTGATTGGGAAAAGATTACAAATTCTTAATCAAGCAAAATCCTTGCTACCATTTTGTTGAGAAATTATACTTATAATCATTATGCAAATTATACTTAGCAAAACTGAAAACACTATTAGAAGAATACAATCATGGGAAACAAAAGGTTTGACATAGTTCTTTTCATGTTAGCAACAATATTATGCTCAAGAGAGATATTGAAATACAATTCGAAGTATCAATTAACATGAATACTTAATGTGAATCATAAGGAAAAAAACCATAAAAAAACAGCCTGAGAGAAAATTTACCTTGTTCCAAATCAGGTGTACCTTATTACTAATTATTTCATGCCCCAAAGATTGTCTCCAATGTGATAATTTCATGTAGTAATTGGACTAAGAAACAGATATGAATGACTTGGTCAATAAGATTACTATAAGAAAAGAAACCAACCACTCTAGGAAAAAGGAAATAGAATCTATAGCAGCAATTAAAAGTGGAATAAATAGCCAAATGATTCTCATCTCCTCACTTAAGATTCCTATTTCTACTGCATGACTAAAATGGAGAAAATATATGCTCACTACAGAAGCCAAGATGGCAAGATGATGATGATTATTATTATTATTATTATTATTATTATTATTATTATTATTATTATTATTATTATTATTTTGACATGGAAGAAGCCAAGAAGATTAGTTTTTCATATATTCCAGCAATGCCATAAAGAAAATCAGAACAATATCTTAGTATTTACCTATTATGTCTACCGTGTTGACCAATAATCATAACTTTGCAAAAGGTGAAAACACTATTAGAAGTATACAATCATAGATCGTTAAAGGTTTTACACAGTTCTTTTCGTGTTAGCAACCATATTACGCCTAAGAGAGATTTCGAAATACAATTTTAAGAATCAAATAACATGAATGCTTAAAGTGAATCATAGGGAAAAAACCATAAAAAACAGCCTGAGAAAAAATTTATCTTGTTCCAAATCAGATGTACCTTATTACCAATTATTTCATTCCCAAAGATTGTCTCCAATGTGATAATTTCGTGTACTAATTGGACCAAGAAATAGACATGAATGACTTAGTCAATAAGATTACTATAAGAAAAGAAGGGCCATGTTTTTCTTGTAAACAACCACTCTAGGAAAAAAGAAACAGAATCTATAGCAGCAAATAAAAATGGAATAAATAGCCAAATGATTCTCATCTCCCCACTTAAGATTCCTATTTCTACTGCATGGCTAAACTGGAGAAAAATATATGCTCACTACAGAAGCCAAGATGGCAACATGATGATAATTATTATTATTACTATTATTTTGAGATTGAAGAAGCCAAGATTATTAGTTTTTCATATATTCCAACAATGCCATAAAGAAAATTTAGAACAATATCTTAGTATTTACCTATTATGTTCATCGTGTTAACCAATAATCATCACTTTGCAGAAGGCAGATCCCTATAGACAGAAATATGACACTATAAACTTATCTATTTAATATGTAAAAAGCAACAGAATGGGTACTTATGGTAATAGATGATTTACCACATGGACTTTGGTTCACTGGAAATATGGAACGATTGCACCAACCTGCCAAGAAGACAGAATAACTCAATTTTCTTTTTTATTTTTTTCACCTGATGCAGACCGATTTGAAAGTAAAAAATTATGTCTAATATAATCCACAGTATAGCCAGAAAGATGAATTCCATGACACAATCATAACAAAAGCTCAAAACAGATAAATGTTTTTCTTTATCAAGAAAAATTATGCTTATATCCATTTGGCAAAGAAATTATTATTTTTTTAAACGGCAAAGAAATTAGCAGCTTCCGGGGTGCCTCGCACTACCTAAGGGAATCAATTTAGCTAGAAACATGGAAAATAGCAAAGTTTTCCTCGAAACTTTGATTGGGCAAAGATTACCAATTCTTAATCAAAGATAGTGCTTGCTACCATTTTGGTGAGAAACTATGCTTATAATCATTATGTAAATTATACCTAGCAAAACTGAAAACACCATTAGAAGTATACAATCCTGTTTGATAGAGAGAGAAAGTGAGGTAGATTCTCACTCTAAAAATTGAATTGTCACTACGCATGAAAGCATTCTAAAAATACACGGTAAGAAAATAAAACTAATAGTATTGGACATGTAGTGTGGACAAATTTCAACATAGATGTGATCTTTGGTTAATAATAATGAGATTAAGCTACTCAGTTCTCTTTATTAATAAAGTTCATGACCTTTCTCTAATTAAGATGGAAATCGAAATCCCTAGGAAAACCAAATTACTGTAAGTATGATGCATAAGCTAAATATACAATACATACATGTTGAATGTTAGTATGATATGAATGAAGACATTGATAATATAATATAGGTGGAAGATATAAGGAAAGTGGAAGTAAGAAGGAAAAAAGCAAAAGCTATGTTGGTCTTCTTCTATTATTTGTAGTGGAATTCTTTTACGCTAAGTGCTTTCTCTTGCAACAATAAAAAGAGCAGATCTTCAAGAACAATAAAGATGTTTTGAAGCCAAAATGGAAAGAAAGGAGTAGAAGAGAATGTGATGCAAAAGCAATTAACATTCTTCATCACCAACTTGGAAGTACGTAGGTCAAGCATCAAAGCTAACTGAATAATTAATAAAGAATGTCATTTTTTGCTCTTTTCTCTCTTACCACGTGGTTAAAAATTTGCTACCGAACTTCATATACTCCATTTGTTACATTTATTATTATTATTTACTTGTCAAATTAATTTTATAAAACCAATGAAATACAAAGCCTAACTACTTCATGTAAGAATGCACTTTAGTGATGCTTATTTGGTCAACCAAGAATAAAATTATAGAAATGACACTTCAATCAATTAAGTTATTTGGTAAATTTGCAGGGTGATTTAACATGTACCCTTAAATTTTTTTCCACTTTTTCTCTCTATGCCGCTTCAAATTTCACCTGTATAACTGACACACTGTCCTACGACACTCATTTGAAATATCCAATGTGGACGCTTTAAGAGTTTGATCTAAAATTTTGGAGGGTTTACAAAGATACAAAGGCATTTATATATCATGAACGTAAGAATGAGAGAATGACAAATTAATATGAGTTTGTCATTATCACTGAATATGAATGAGATGTCAAAAAATTTCCTCATTATTATTATTACTACAACTACTACTAGATATCTCACCCGTGTGTTGCACAAGAAAAATAACAGTTATATGAAATTCCAACAACATCAAAATAACGCCTAGAATAATAAGATGTCAACATATTTGGTCAAGTTTAAAAAAGTATCTTTTCTTCGATAAGATAGTTTTATTACTTTGATTCAATTAAAATTTAGTAAGGCATCTTACATGCTACTTTTAAAATTTAACTTGCGTGTATGTTTCTAAAATTTATATAGATAAAAAAAAAGTGAGAGAGAGAGGTGTCCAGGCAATCTTCATCAACTAATAATGACTTTTTCCAAAATATAGAATCAGCGTTCATTAATTGTTAGGTAACAATGATCCCAAAAACAAAAAAAACTTAAGGTGGCTTATTTTCAAAATGTATACTCAATTTGAAGGTCCCTTGTCATCTACGCATTCTAGATAGGACATAATGATTATTCCAACTACCTTCTCATCGTTCTACTAATTGTAAATGAATATTTCCTTTTCCCACAGTTGTAGCTAGAGATGAAGCTTCTCTCGGTAGACCAAAAGAATAGTGGTTTAGACTATAGTTGAATAAAAATTATTGATGATTTGCCACTACATTGTGTATAGATCATCTAGTGCAAATCAACTACATCCATTATCTCATCGACATTCTTCATCTGCATATTTTTAGAGCTAGTTTGTTGCTAAATCTTAAATCATCAGCCTCTTAACATTTGTCAATTGAAAAAGCATATAGTGTCATTAATGAATAGAAATATATAAAGTATTAATCCAACTGAATAACAAAACAATAAAAAATAATGTATATCATAAATTGTGAACTATATGAGCAGAACTTGTGTTTGGGATGAAGACATACATGTTCATTGCTACCCACCAGCCAGAAGTCATCCTGGATAGATCAATAGACGAAAAACTCTTTTCTTAAAACCTTGAAGATAAGTAATAAATTTACCTTAAAAAAAAGTAACATATTAAATTGCAATAAAATTTAAGAAAGCAACAAGAAAAAAAATGAAATAAGAACTAAAAATAAGGTGTTGTATTGCTTTAGATGAGTGATTAATCCGAATATTTTTCAAGAAGAGTTCTCCATACTACAAAACGATGTGTCACGTGCGGCTGTCGCAATTCTTATTATTGTGCCTGTAGAAAAACAGACAATATTCATTCAGAACTCTACAATTTAAACATAGGAAACTTGATTAGCGAAGTACAAAAAGTTAAGAAGAATATAAGACCGTATGCTTAATTCGTAAAAAATACATATATTCAATTAATAAAGAGTTGTGCTATTTGAACAAAAGGAGGTATAAAAACTTAAACAAAACTGATACATGGCACAATCTTTTTTTAATAGATCGCATCACTTTTCATCAATAGTTATCAGATAGGTCACATTTCCATTTTGTTACCCTTTTGTCTACTTATTTGTCCAAATAAAATTATTTATTAAAAAAGAAACAAAATTATTATTTTTGATTCAAACCTTAAAGTGAAAGAAAATAAATCAGTAGAACACATAAAAATAAAAAAATAAGAAAAAAATAAAATAGAGAAATTCATATACAGCGAATCAAAAGGAAATCGTTCATATCTTCAATTCAAATTGTGATTCAGATTTTCTATTTAAAATATAATAAGAGAACAAAGGAGATACAATTAGAGAGAGAAAATGATATAGCAGAGATAAAAATCAGGACACTAAAATAATAGTAACAAAAATAAGATAAGGTGGCGTCGTAAGTGATATCACCAGTAATAATCTTATAACGCTAGATCAATGGCGGAAAAAACTGTACTATGAGAAACTTCTTTTATTATTAATATATATATGATGATTATTATTATTAGGACAATGCTAGACGGACAACAAATCTTAACTACTTGTTTGACAAAATTGCTAAGACAAAATTTTGACACTATTCATGTCTTTTACGGCCTTTTCTTTATTTTCAAAAACTTTCATGGCTCTGATACCACTTCGGGGTTGCCTTTGAACAAATGAAAGGAACAACCTCATAAAATTATTCATGAGCAAATCTCATCCTATACTGATGGTATGATACTTCTTATCATGATATACTCTGATCATGTAGTTCAATTCTTCTGCAAGTTGAGTAATCCTCTGGCTTACCATTGTTTTAGCAACGCAATCATGAAGATTTTGTTTCGTGTCCCAAAGTCTCCTAAGGAATTGGTTATTTTCCTCAATTTTTCGATCAAGTTGTTGGAGGTGCATATGATAATATGGATTAAATAGAGTAGAGTCACAATAAATCTACTCTAGGTGGATTAGGTTGATTAATTAAATTATGATGTCTAACTAGATCATCAGAAACTAACTCATTAATTAAGTCTTGAGCACTATATGGATTATTATTAAGCAAGTTATCTGCCATAGTTACTCAATCAAACTTCTTTAGTTAATTGCTCAGTAGATCTAAGATATAACGGTTTAGTTTGATAGTTGCTACTATCGATGGGTAAGAGTAGATTAAAATCTAACATGTTTAGAATAATTAATAAGTATCAAATACTTTAATGTTTTGCTCAAAATTTTTGTAAAGTAGAAATCTAAGAAGCTTAGCCACATAGATGTAAACTGGAATCTAGGAAATTATAATGTTTTACCTTCTTCTTCTTGCATGGGATTTCTCCCTTGTTGGGTCTATTGCGCTTCCTGTTGATGTTTGTTTAGATGAATTCCCTGGTTGTGCCTCACAACTAAGTCCTGATGTCGACTGGCGATTACTTCCTTCACACGACCTTCTATCGACAAAAAGGAACAAGGCCGAGACTATGGACAGAATGTTGATCCGTACACATGGATGCAAATCTGTTCTTTGGAAACAAGGATTTTAGGAAATAGACTTTTATTTATGAAGAAGGAATAAGGATTATGACTTCCTTATCTTGTTAATTTATATCATAGTTGGGTTGTAGCCCTAGATTTCTACAAGAAAGCTTTTTTGGAAGGCATAAGGAAATTCTAAGAGAGCTTAGAGGTGGATGGATCCCGAATGCCTTGTTTTGAGAGTAATGTTCCATTTTTATAGACATAAGGGAATCTACTTTGCATAATGAAGCGTCCCTACATTATACTATTTCAGCTACTATTATAATAGAAGTCCTTGCTTTATTATTTTATCCAGCAACAAGATTGTCAGTACCACAATATTTTGCCAGGTGTTGGTGCAGTGAGATCATTGCTTACGTCATTTTGAGTGAGATGCATTTCCAACTTGTCTTGATGCAGACTCTTCAACTTTTTCTTTTCCTTTATTGGAATGTCCACATCCATGGTCTGTTCCAAGCATATTCTTGATTGTACTATGCATTTATCCTTTTTCAAGATCTGGATCATTCCATTCATCAAGATAGAATGTCTTTTCAAAGATTGCAATTTTCTTTGCATCCTTCTCTTCCAAACGGTTCTTGGTTGATGATGTAATTAAGATAAGCTCTAATGAGTGGTTTACCTTAATCTTAGAATTTGCATTAATCCCCTTAATCTTGTACAAGAAGGATATGAATGACTTTAATCTCCATGTCTGTAGAACTTCTCCTGTGATCTAGATTGGTTCTTTTACAATGGGTGTTGACAAGACTTTGTCTTGTGAGGCTATTCTAATTTCGATGAAGTGATAACCTTTGTAAATGGGATAGTGTTGATTACTGACAAGAAGATTGTCTTCTCATTAGTTTTAACAACCTTAGTCTTCCATTTGAGAACTGATTTCACAAATGATGGGTTTAATGCCAAGATTTATTTGGCATCTTGGCTGAGATATATGAACTTGATTAAACCATAATAAAATGATTCAGCAACAAGTTCTAGTGCTGCTCCTTGGAAAAATATGAATTTTTCATACCCATCATAGGTACCTGCAAAAGGGTACTTGGATGTAGCATCTCCTATTGCTCCGGCTTCTGCTTCGAAACTGACGAAATTAGAGAATGGTGCTTTGATTACTGAAGACTCTTTTTCAGTAATTTCTTCCTTCTCAGGCTTAAGGTTGACCACCTTGCTGGGTAGAGGTATAGGGGCTTTAAGAACATCTTCATAGCTTCTTCTTAACCTCTGTTGTACTTTGATCATAGTTTGGATCTTAGGTGATCTGATTGCTTGTGTTCCAGTTGCTCCTCTAGGTCTGAATCCTGTTGGGAATAGTGGGAATAGTAGTGGATTAGTAATGTGTTGGACTGGCTTTGGGCTCACTTGGTGGCGTTTTTCTATCCAATACTTGTTGTATTCCTTTTGCGCTTCCTCAAAAGTTTTGAAGGACTTGTGCTTGAATGGTAGTCCTTTTACTTTGGGTTCCACCGTTTTCCATTCCTTGTAGTTTCGACGATCTGGGCTATCAAAAATTACATAAACTTTCTTGTAACCTGTAGATAGATCAAAAAATACTAATGGGTTAGGGGTTTGGATAGATGATGAGTCCAATGTATGCATTTGGCCGGTCTTAACCTTAGACTATTGTGGCCTAAAGTCTTCTTCATGAGTCCTTTGCTCTTGGACTTTAGGCTCATTTTGAAGAATAATACCCTTCTCAGTATCAAGCTCTTGTGGATTTTCCACAGCTTGTATCTCTTTGCCATTTGTTGGACTTGAGATATTTTGTTGCTTAGCATTTTCATCTCTCTTCATATTGCTGCAGAACTTTTGGTTGATGAGGATTTTGATTTTGATTCCTCCCCCTTTGAAAGCAAAAAGCTTTATATTGCTTCTAAAAGTCAAGTTTCGTAGTCAGGAATAATAATTCCATCGTTTTTTCTTGTATTTGAAATTTCAAGTCCTGGATTTTCTTATCCACTTCTTCTATTAGCAGAAGTTTTACCTTTAAGAAATAATAGATAATTCTCTAGTTAAAGAATCTACTAAATAATTCTTTTCTCCTTCGATAGTTTCAATATTAAAGGTATAATGACTAAACCATATTTGTCATCTAACAAAGCGTCCTTGCTTATAATTTGCAAAAATGTTAGTTTTCATGAACGATTTAAAGTAGAACTATTAGTTCTAACAAGAAATTTATTCTTAATCACATAAATTTGAAATTTGGCAATAGCATTTTTAACAGCTAAAATTTCTTTTTCATTTATATGGTAATTCTTTTATGCT
Source organism: Nyctanthes arbor-tristis (assembly GCA_963692815.1). Taxonomy (NCBI): domain Eukaryota; kingdom Viridiplantae; phylum Streptophyta; class Magnoliopsida; order Lamiales; family Oleaceae; genus Nyctanthes; species Nyctanthes arbor-tristis. Next base: position 26,452 of record CAVNYN010289979.1, on the reverse strand, counting down.
CTTGAAAGGTTCCTGAAGCATAAGAACATAAATATTCTTCATTTTTATAAGCCGGTTTGGCTTTAAGGATTGCTCCCCAAAAGTCTCCCGAGGCGTCTGTTTCAATTATCATTTGGTCACTTGATGTTGGATGATAAAGAGATGGCAGAGTTGCTAAGCTCTTTTTTAGTTTTTAAACATATATTGTATCAGTACGTGTCCATTTCCAAGGCACATTCTTCTTTAACTTTTTCTGAAGTGATGCTCTTTTTTCTGCTAACCTGTTAATGAAATCTTGAGCATAAGTTAGACATCCAAGAAATCTTTACAATTGTTTGACATCTTGAATTTCATCAGGAAATTCTATGATGTGTTTAAATATGTGAGGTTGAAGTTCCTTATATCTATAACCAACATTTAACCCTAGATACGTAATCTTTGTTTTGAATAATTCTGCTTTCTTTTTTGAAAGAACTGTTCCAGCTTGTTTTGCAGTTTGTAATACCTGCAACACATGCTTTTTATGGTTATTTTTATTTTCTGAAAATACTAGAATATCATCTATGTAATCACAATAATATTCTCTTAGTTCTCTAAAAATGTTATCTATATGCCTTTGAAAGATTCCAAGGGCTTGCTTTAAGTCAAATGGAACAACTTTCCATTGATAGTCTCCTTGGAGATAGCTAAAGGTAGTAATTGGTTTAGATTCCTTGTCAAGTATTACTTGCCAGAATTCAAATTTACAATTAAAAGAAGAAAATACATGTTTTCCTCTTATGAGTGCTAAAAAACTTGCCATATTTGGGATTGTATAGGTGTCATCTTTTGTGGCAGAGTTCACTGCTCTGTAGTCAACAACCATTCTAGGTTTACCTCTTCTTTTCTTACCATGAATGTTGGCGAAGAAAAGCATGGCATGGAAGGTTCAATTACTCCCATTTATAGTAATTCTTTGATTTTCTCTGCAAATTCTTTTCTATCCTGTAAGGAATAGCAATGCCCAGTTCATCTCAACTTTCCTGAAGTCTGGTTTGAGCTCAATTTTTTCTTTCATTCTTCCTTTGTTCTTAATTGGATCAAGTGGATTTTCTGAACAGCATTCTTCAAGGGTTTTTAAGATTTGTTCTCTGGGAGAATTTATCTTAAATCTATGTTCTTCTTCCTGGGTAATATTGGCCATTCTGTTTGATACAATATTTTGTCCTTTGATGATCAGATATGGTTTCTCTTTTCTTCTAATCTTGTGCATGTCAAGGAATTAATTTTAGAGATGATTGAATCTTACAGCATGTCGCTGCTTTTTGATCCAAATTTGTTTTCCTTGTATTCCAAAATTGATTTCATCTAAATCCTGCATAAATCTTTTATACAGCAAACAGAAATTGTTACCAAGAATAAGATCTATTCTTGTTTCACTTTGGTATATGGACGGAATCTTGAAATAATAAGATTTATAGGTTAAATCTGTTATCTTGATATCCACATTTTTAATAACTTTGTTAACTCTTACATATGACTGATTTGCAATCTTAACACTAATTGTTCTATCAAAATTTACCCAATGTTCTTTAGGTATAATCCATTTTGATGCTATACACATGCTTGCTTCTGTATCAATGAAAGAATTAATAGTGTATTTGTGACAACCATCAAAATTCAACTTGCATGCCATATAAATTGAATTAGGGTTAGTGATATTACCATACATTTTGGTACCTGGTTTGAAACTACTCATCTTCTGATTTTGATGAGGTGTCTTCAGTGGATGCCTCTGTAAGGTAATATAGATTTTCTTGATCATTGGGATCTTCTACTGGGTAGAATCCTTGTTGATCAAATTCCTCAAAGAGATTAACTCGTTGGTCATTTTCTCTTCTAGCTGGGCACTCATTTGCATAGTGTCGTTGTTCATTACTGATCCAGCATCTGCAATTTTTCTTTTTCCTAGGACAATATTTTTCTCTAGAAGTAGATGGTTCTTATCCTTGTTTTTCTTAGGGTTATTCCTCCCACTCTTTTTAAAATATTTTCCTTTAGAAAAATATTTCCTTCTGTAAGGTTTTTTGTATCTTTTGAAAACATATTTCTTTCTTTTTCAAAATTGTTTTCTGGGTTTTCTTGTTTGAGGGTAGCATCCATATGCTCCTGCAAGATCCTCCATAAATGGATCACAACTAAAACCTGTCTTTAATATTTTGCGAGCCATTTGTTTCATTTGTCTGTGGCCATAAACACTCCTACAAAGTTCTTTCATATAGTTCTTGGTTACCGTGATAGCCAAACCTATAGATCCTTTAGCAGAAAGGTAAAGCTTGTTTCCTACTTGAAGTCTACTAGCTTCATTGAATCTCCTGGTTATCTCAGAATTATGTAGAGGTGGAAGTTTTGTTAAAAACTTCTCAACATATTTTGGGAAATCATACAGGTTACCATGTAGGAATAACGATTTCTGGTATTCCCATTGGTATTGGTCAAAGTAATCGAAATCACATATTTGGATTCTTTCAAGTTGCATCTTTATATTTTCAACCTTTTTAGTGGTTAACGTTGACTTATAGGCTGTATAAGTTTGTCTTGTAAACATTAAAAGATTTTTCAACAATATTGGTAATAAAGCCAGTAAGGTTGGGTTGATTATTATTTTCTGTTGAGGCTTCAAGCTAAAATGCATTGACTTGTTTATTTGTTAGAGTTTCTAAGAAAGTCCCAACATTACCTCTAGCAGTTGCTTTGATGTAGTTCCAAGCTACGGCTTCTTCCTTAGTTAGCTAGAGATTACCAATCATAGCCATTACTAGATTGCTGAACCATTCCTTAATTGCTGTATTAGCATCAGTAACACAATCAAGGTCTAGATAATGTGAAATATGTCCTATAGTTTTTAGAATAAAACTTAAAGGAACTTGTTCTCATGATTTTGTTACCTGAATACCTCTAGGTGGTCTAGGGGTATTGTCACCAACGACTCTTTTTCATTCCATCTCATTAGAGTAAGAAGGTTCTTCCTGTGACTCAATTTTAACCTTTGAATCACTTATAACAACTCCTCCGCTTCTACCAACTGTAAGTCTTTATGGAATTGTTACTTCAATTTCTTCCTGCTCCGATTCTTCTGAGGTTGTTCCCCCAGACTCACCAACTTCTGGCTCATTTTGTTCAATAAAAAGAATTGGTTCTTCTGGTTCTTCAAAAAGTGTCAGCTGCTTCCAATAAGATGTAATTCTTTTTAATTCTTTATCTTCAAAGGATAAAAGAATTTTAAGAGTACTGAAGTCATTACCACTTTGGTAGTCTTTCTCAATTTTTCTTCTAAGAAATTTCATTTAGGATATTTAAAAACACCTGTAAGCATTCCCAAATTTGAAGTTTCTCGTTCAAATTGCCCAAAATGTCTCATTCCTTGCAGGAGCGTGACGTTTGAAGTAGTTTGCTATTGTGAGACTGGTTGGCTCACAGCTGCTTTTTTCTTAATAGTAGCAGTGATAACCGTTGCTATTCTTTCCATGGCCTTATTAAGATCCTGTGTGATAGATCTTATTTCATGCCTTATGGAGTCAAGATCTATTCTTAGATAAGTGATCTATTCTTTAAGTCCTTTGACTTCTTCATAAAGATTGCTAATCTTTATATTTTCATTCATGAATACTTACTTTAAGTACTCCCTCATTTCATCAATTTTCTTATGGAGTTTTTCTAAGCTAGTAGCAAGTGAAGATTCTTTTTCCACAATTTTTCTTTGTTTATCATCTGTCTTCAAAACAGTTGTGCTCTATTGTCCTTTAAAGAGTAACCTATCTTGAGTTTTGATTAAGGGTTTTGGCTTTAAATCTAGACTCGTTACTACCAGGTTGAATGAGAACATCAAATTCAGTTTCCTTAATTTCAAGATAATCTATGAACTCTAGTTCATAAGTTATTCTTCTGTCAGCTTGAATTACAACATTATTATGGCTATTATGGATAGCATAGCTAACCAGATAGCTAATAGAGAAAAGGTACATTGTTAAGTTTTACAAGATCCTTCTGTGATAATCATGAACAAATGATAATATGCCATCAAAATCTGTGTTATGGAGTGATACGAAAATTTGTGTGTATGGTAAACTGAAGTTTTCCCAAGCCAAATTTCCTTAAATCATACTTAAACATCATTCTGTAGCATTTTGAATACGATTGTCAACATAGCCATTTTGATCGGCTGATCTAAATGAGCAAATAGTATGCTTTTAAGCTGAATTTTAACAGCTCCAATTGTTACTCAGTATATATTTCTCTTGTGAGAAATATCTATTTTCTATTTAATCTATCTAATATCTTCTTTACCAAGTAAACAAATACTTGTTCTGCTATTTGTATGTTGGACATATAAAACAAATTCTTTATAAGATATTTCATAGTAAACATTTCTTTGTTTTTTGAATATTTATTTTTGGAAGAAAATCCTTTTTGAAAGCTTCTCCGGGTTTTAGTGAAAAATCATTTTTAAGAATCTTTTGGAGTTTCTTTTCAAAAACTACAATATCTCCTTAAAAGTTTCCTTTTGACTCTATAGTCTGTATTTGAAGAAATTCTTCTTTAGCATTTTGAATTTCATTATTTGTCATGATGTCTTAATGCATAATAAAATCATGTATGTATTTTTCTCTTTGTCATTCCAAATTCCGGCATCGTTGGTCAATGTCGTTAATTGCTCTTGGAGCAATTCCTGCAAAGATACCCTGTTGATATCTATTTCGATATCAATTAATTCTTTCATTATATCATCAAATGTGGTCAGTAACGACAATACAATATGCATAAGTGTATCCAAATGGTAAAATTTCCACTTGCTGTAAAATATTTTGAAGGTTTCCTTCCATAATACTTAGAATCATGGCTTAAAACCTTGTCTTTCTTTAAAGGGGTAATTTTTTCCTTCCATAATACTTAGAATCATGGCTTAAAACCTTGTCATTCTTTAAAGGGGTAATTTTGAGCTTTTATGCAATTGGTTAAAATGGTTGTCATCTTCTGTGGGCAGAATATCATTTTCCTTATTATTATTATTATAAGAAGTATTTTCAAGGGTTATAATTTTTAGTTTTTCAAGTAAATTTTTTGAATTAACTAGACAAACTTATCTTCAAATCTTTCAAACTAAAATACTATCGGTAAGCTCGTTTCAAAAAAATAAATAAATAAAACTATCAGAAAGCTTATCCAGTTAAAATTCTTTTACACTATAGATCTTAGTTTAGACTTTCTTGCCTATAGTGGGAAAAATGTTATATACCCGCACTGGTAATCATTATCATATGATTAGATGTGAGGTTATGTGTTCTCATAAATGATTGAGAACATTCTTGCTCATTCAAGATATCAGTGGAAAATCATCATTGAACCACTAAACAAGGATGAGTATGCTAATCTAATATCTAAATACTTCCAAAACCACAAGAAAGCATGAATCAAACCGGGGTTACATCGTCTACACACTTTTCATCCTATATCCCCTCATAATGGTTAGTTCTCGCGTAAAGAGGTAGAATTCATCAATTTTGCTGGCAGTTGGGAGGACAAATTCCTTCCTACTGATATTGAGTTGATGATGAGTCTTCTAGGTGGTTGGAGATGGCTTAGAGACATTCCTATGTGGCATTAAATTAGGAAGGGAATGATGTTGGGCTATCTAATCGTCTAGGAATTGAGTAGTACGAAAGGGAAACCTAGTTTATCTCCTCTGCCTAAGTGGTGAAACTACATGTGAAACCTTAATATTCCAACAAAGGTGAAGATTTTCGGGTGGAAACTATTCCATGATATTTTGCCCACGAATCAAAGAGACAAAGACTATGGTTGAGACACGTTTGGCCCTGATCCCTATTGTAACGGTGTGGAGTGGTGGTAGAGATTGTGTATTATGCTCTTATTAAATGCTTTGCTGTTGAGGAAGTTTGGTGTTGTAGCTCTTTTAACCCCATCATTGAAAGGACAAGTTGTTGGAACGTGCCTTGCACGTCGTATGTTCTAATGAATATATTTTAAATATGTAATTTTCATTAGAATATTTTATTACAAAAGCACTTCTCTATATATAATAGTTCTTGTCAATATTATACTTTTTTGACTTTTATCGTCTCATTTGATAAACACTTTTGTTGCATTGAAACTCCACGTCAAAGCAAAACATATATTTGTCTAATGTTTCCATTTTGAATTTTATATGTATTCCCTTTACAAATAGCATTGAATCACTAATCATTTGGATTGTATCACCAAATAATGTGGCTTGGATTTTGTTAGTCCACAAAGACATAAAAAGAAATGAGTTAGTATATAAAAGAATTGCTAAAATAATAATATAGTGATTCAAATATAAACTAAAAATATAAAGTATTAAAATAAAAGTATTACATCTTCATCCATTAAAATTAATTTTTGATCTTGGATGGGACCTTCTGCATTCATGTAGTTTTTAATGGAACTTTTACAAATGATGGAAAGTTAATTTGATACTCCATTCTTGATCAAACTCACTCAATTCCTTTATTAGCATACAATGCTCTTCTTTTTTAGTTGACGCGGACAAAGCCATTTCGCTAGAGAGCGGGTTAAAACTAAGATTAGATTAATTAAAAGAAAAATGTAAGTTGGATTTGTGTTTTAATATTCTTGAATTTATTTGGATCTTGATCATCAATTTATAGTGGGTGAAGTATGTATGAAGAGATGAAAAATGAATGTTGATACGGTGGGCAATTACATCACATTAAAATAATTAATTGTAGTATAACCGTATGTAAGTTATAAACTTTTAATATTATTAAATTAAATTAAATATAATAATTGTTTTATGACATTCATTTGTCTTGATGATGGAATTAAATGAAATCAAATATTCATGTAATGATTAATATTTTTTTAAGTTTCGTATATTATAAGTACCAGACAGATCTCTACTTCAATTCACCCAGCATTGGTATTACGCGATATAATTTGATTGGATCATATGACTTTAGTGATGCTATACTAAAGTATATGATAAAAATTATGGACAAAATAGAATAAACTGTTTATATAGTAATGTAGTGAATTAATGTGGTAAAATAAAGGTAATGGATAGTATACGAATTAAAGAAAAAGAGTAAAAGTAAAGGTGGAATCTGAATATTTTACATGGATTCCTCCTTCTATACAGTAGTGATTAATGATTTACAGCTTAGAAGGTGGAACTCAAACTATTTATTGTTCTTTTATGGGATTATTGGTTTGCTTGAAAATTGATTCGATGAGGTCATCCCCAACTAGAAAACTCTATTTTACAGTTTTACAACTCTAAAATACAGTTTTTCTGTAATGACCTGGCCATGAGTTACTTGCTCTGATAATATTTGTAATGACTTGCCATGAGTTACTTGCTTGGATACCAGTTGTAACGCTCTAGTCGTGAGCTGCACTTCATTTCTTCTTCTTGCAAGGGTTTATGTGTTATTATTTCAGTATTTATTATTTTAAGTCTGTAATAAGTCCACTTGAAACACCCTGTCTAAGATTTAGCCAATGTCCAGCATTAGTTCTGTTCTGTCAATACTCCCAAAAGCATATGTATGTCCATGTCCAATTTGTCTCATCTCATATGTTAGTTCATCAATTTGATTATCATTTTATTATCAATTATTCTTATTAGTCATAACCAATGGTTCACAGTGATGAGGCGGTCATTCCCTATAGGTCCTGACTCGATAACATTGGCATGTAGACACCAGTGTTTGAGGCTTCTCGAGAGCTCCTTTTACATAGATCCAAGCACCTAAAGTTTTGAAAACATGGAAAGCAATGAATATATAATATTCAGTAACAAACCTTTATACATGCAAGTTTTTCTTTTAAAAAAATGAGATTGGACCCGAATTATGTCATAGACCTGTCTTACCTCGAGCGCTCAATATAACTAGTTCGGTTATAACATAACATGAGATTTGATCATAGGTCACCTAAGTGTCTCACAAAACCATAACTAATTCTGAAGGTTTGATCGTATACTACTTTGGTAGTCTTCCACAACCTTGAAGAGATACCTTGGCACCAAATATTTCATGTACTGAACATAATTTTGTTCTGAAACTGATGAGGAAGATTTAGATCTAATTCATTTTCTGAAAAAGCACTTGTGCATTAAATTGCTATGCATAACATGAACTGAATCATATAGCTTACTTAATATAGTATAATTTATCTCATCAAAGCAGGCGAACACATGAATTCCTTAGGTAATTCATACAAGCATGTTTGACAAACACATAAAGGGTGTAAAGATTACTCACATTGAATCCCTAATTGGGATTTATTATGTTCTTCTTTCCTTTGCTTCCTCTTTTAACACATCATGCATTCAACTTTTCTTTCGTATTCTTAAATTTATAGTATATAAAGAAGGTCTATTGTTTATTTGGAAATTAGGATTTCCTTCTGGATGATTTATTTTTTGTTTCTTGTAAAAGAGACGAAGAGTGTGTAGGAGAGAGAGGTAGAGGAAGAGAGAGGAAGGGATGGTTCGAATGAATGACAAAAACCCTTGCCTATTTATAGCAAAATTAACGGGCCAACTCATGGGGATAAGAAGAATATTTTGGCCATCATCGCGTATCTTTCAAGGGGCTAAGGGAATATTTTCGCAATCATTATATATGTCCTTGATGACGACAAGCAAATCTTTGGCAATTATTGCATATATTAGCAAATCTTTGGCAAATCTTGGTGAATATCTTCCTAGTATTGATAACTAAGCATATCTATCATAATCATACATATTCATTCATATACATATCGAAACAAAGATAAGCTAGCTGAATGAATTATTATAAACGAATGATAAAAATGAGTTCGTAATACTATTCAATCTTTGTTTACATGCTATGTTTAGTCGAATCGTCACATCTAGTCTTCTAAGAAAATATATTGAATCAAATCTAAATTTCTCATGTCCTTCAAACGATTTACTTATAGGACTAAAACTTAGTTGAATACTTTAAGTTTCAAATCACGTTTGAACCTTAATAAAATTGAAAAGGGAAAACAACCCCTTAAATTTGTGTTTTACTTCATCTTATGACATGATACGTAATAATTTTTGGTGGGTCATTACATTTTCAAACTCTATTTCACAAACATTCTCTAATTTATAAACGTTAAAAAGGACCCCACATATCATTCACCTCATATTTTCTATATTTTTTACATTTTATTATATTCGATAAGTAACATATATTGAAAACTACTAAATTATATTCTCGTTTATTAATTATTACACATACAAAATTTTGTACTATTTATGTTGTGTCATGTTTCAATTTGTAATCGTTCACTTTAATTTTATGTGTAAGAAGTAGTTTATGTGTTATATTAAGAGTTTTTTTAAAATTTTAATTATATAATTTAACCCCCCAAAAAAAAAGAAAACATAAATATTAAATTCACACAACAATAATACAATTAAAATTAAGGGAGAAAAGGAAAGTTTGATAAGAAGTTAAATGACATTAAGAAGAAATAAAATACAAAAGCATCAAAGTTAGTATAAAATAGGATTTGAAAAAACAAAGCCAAAAAAAATAATAAAAAATAATAATAATATAAAGGATTGAATGGTAGTTTCGTAAATATACAGAACTGCAAAAAAACAACAAATCTAGATTTTGGACGCCAAATTAATTTGGAATTGCACGGAGTTCCAATTTGGCTTCTAGTTGGAGTAGCAACCGGACGTCAAACTGGGTCGTGGGTTGGAGATGGTCTGAAAGAGAGATATTCAAACATGGGAGCATCTGTGGCCACATGACTGCATATATTTATGAATTCCAAGAAACGCAGGACCGAATGGGAATATATCTATGAGGGGTGTATACCAACATATCAAAGGTGAGATGGACAAAACCATGGCATAAGGGTTGGAAGATTAATATCTCGTCAACGAGTGCTCTAATAAGGGGTTGGTATATTCTTTCAAGTTTCAACTGCTAATCTTTTTATATTTTTAAATTTTACTATCTATTTTTCTTTTGTTTTTCCTTTCTTAAAGCATAAAATTATCTTTTTATCTGTCAAAATGAATCAAAATCATTAGTAGGCTCTTGAGTTCTTAAAAGTTATAGATCGTTGAATCATCAATGTAAAGATTTAAGTCTAAACGAAACCGAAGCGATGAAAAAAATGGGAAAGTAAATGTGGCTAAACTTCCGATCTTTTCAATTTGAAACGATAGACGGTTCGACGTACAGAATAATACAAAAGCAAATGGGCGAGGGATGGATTGGGCTTTTGATGAGGCGCGCCAAAACCTCATCGCTTTAACCAATTACCCTCCTAACGCCCTGTGTCCGCATCCATCGTTTCCACCAACAAAATGTCTGTCAAAATCTTCCCGATTCCCACCACTCCAAGACCGAAATTTCTGCTTACCCACCACCTCCCTTTACCATTCAACCCAGTGGGCAGCGGCTACCTCTTCTCGACTTCGTTAGGCTAAATTCAATGGCATTTTTGCGACCCCGCAGGCCGATTCAACGGTCAGTTCTTTTTCATCCCTTTTTTCTGGTATATACAGATCTTTCTTGTATAGTCAGTTGAAGTGTGGGTAGAAGTTTGTTTTTGGTGTTCATCCAGTTTTTTTGTATCACATTTATTTATGTGAAAGCTACTTATGTAGGAAAATATAAAGGTTGCCTTTTCTTGTCATTTGAGAATGCAAATTCCGTAACTTTAGCTCTGAAATTTTTTTATTGTTAAATCATATATACGCTAAACAGGCATCATGATGCCCGCAGGAGTGTTTACGGAGAGGCACAACACAAAAGACTTCAGATGTGGACTTGTGGTGGTGTATATCTCTTAAATGTTTGATTGTGAGAATTGATGACTTATTCATTTCATTTTAACATGCTTGGCTGTTGCAATGGATAAATGGAAATTTGGCAATGCAGGAGTTGAAATCTGGATGCAATTATATCTCGAATCTATTTATGCCGACAGAGCAAAGAACAAGCGGGTTGAGAGCGTCACAGCGGCGTCATTCTCTTTTTTCAGCTCACGTCTCCAGTATCTTTAATTGGTCATGATTGGTTGATTTCCTCTGCCGAGGCAGTGTTGTATTACCCGGGAAAAAAAAATTCCTCGAACAGGGGAATTAGCTGAGAAGAGCAATTCCTGCTAACCCGAGCATGAAAGCTATACAGTTGCTTTGGAATGGTACAAACTTATTTTGGGTGAAGTTTTGTCCTTTAACACATAACAACTTTTCAACTATTTCTTTTTTTCTCACAGGATTCTCTGGAGGACATATCGTACCTGCTAAGGATTCCACAGAGGAAGCCATATGGAACCATGGAGGGAAATGTCAAGAAAGCTCTAAGGGTAGCATTTAGCTTTCTTTATGGATAACTACGTGGTCTGAATTTAGCCGTGATGCATACTATGCAGTATGTATTTTCTTTGGGCTGAAGTAAGAAATGACCCTCTTGATGTTGCTCACTTTTATAGGACAAAAATCCTTTTTACTAGTGCCTGTTTGTAAGTTGATGCCTATAATATGAATTATAGCTATAATAAAAAAGAACTGCTCTCTTGTTATGGAGTAGGAGTTCCTTCAGGTACTGTGATGAGATAATGTGATAAAATCCTTTAGTATTTCATCTACATTATTGATCATTGTGCTTTCTGTGAATTGCTGGTTTCTCATGTTTTCTGAATTATTTACTCTTTCAACAAAAGAAGAATGACTAGCTTACCACTAGAGAGATAAGCAGCGTTATTACTGCTTAACCATTCTGGATTCATATTTTTGTCCCTTATTGACAGATTGCCAAGGATGTGAAAGAATCCATCTTGACTATCATACCTGACGAACTAGGGGAAAATGGTGGAAAGGTATTTTGCAAGGAAAAGCTTAAGCACTTTCTTTTCCCAAACTTCTCTAGTTAAGGGTTCTTTTTTTATTCTTTCCTTCATTACAGATGTCTCTGCGTACATTTTGGAGTAATTTGTTTTGGAGCATTTTTTTTACTAATTTGTTTAGATAGAAGATATTATTTTTGTAAGAGTGTTATTGATTACAATGGTTCTCACTTCTCCATCCACCAGAGTTGTAGTCTTTCAACTTTTGGGTAGTGCGTAGTTGACAGTTCACTTGCTTCGGAGGAAGTTGATCTATTTCTTTTTCCTCTTTCCAAGTTTTTGATATGGAACTGTAAAATTTTCACAATTTCAGTTCAAAATTCTCCATGTGTGTGTCCTTACACTTTGTTTCACTAAGTCCAGTTTCCTGGATAAACAAGCAATCTTAAATTGAGTAAAGATCGTAACTTTTCTATTTTTTTCCTTCTAAAATCAAGAAATTTAGGAAACGAAACGACACATGGTGGAAGCTAAACCTTAATGTAAATTTTATGTCAGAAGCTATCAATGATAAAATTGCAACATCATCAATCTAGTCAGTTAACCTTTTCGTCTACGGTCTACCATGTTCTGGTATATCTTTTGTCGTACATAAGACCTTCACTCTAATGTGAATATAGCAAAACAGGTGCTTCTGTGGTGCCTTTTTTTGTTATAAACTCGAACAAGCTTCAACGGGGGACATGCTCTCACTTTAAGAATAAATAGATTATTTCACTTCCTCACTTCCTCTGTTTGGTCTTCATGTTGGTCGTATGCTTCCCCTTCTCTTTCCATTCTCTTGTTCTGTCACCTATGAGTAACTTACATTGTTCATTTAATAACATATCACTTAACTTACTCCAAAACTTAGGTCAATTACAAAGAAAAATAATTGCATCGGTTTGGTATACTATGAGGATATTCAAAAATGAAAAATGATTTCTTTTGGCTGGATAGGATGGACTACAGAAACTTCTTGAAAGCATTAAGGAGAATGATCCAGTCAAAGTATCCGTTGGGCTTGCCTCTGCACTAGATAATGTTGCTTAGTTAGAATTGCTTCAGGTATTGATGATTGCTTTTAGTTATTGGACAAATCAAAGTAATCTTCGTATTTTTGTCTAATGATTGAGTAACTGCCAAGATTCAGGAAAATTGATGGTTAAATGTGAAAAGATTGAAAAAATTTAACAAATTGTACATACAAATCCTTCGTATGATTTATATTTTTGTGGATTAATGAGTTAAAGGTTCACAACTGGATCAGTGCATATCAAGGATGTATTTTTCAACAGGCTCCAGGTATTGTTTTTGTTGCCTCAGCAATACTTAAATTATCCCAGGCATGCATATTACAGATTCCCAATCCTTGGTTATCTCTGTTTTTTTCTTACACTTCCTGTCTGATCAAGTTGTTCCGAAAGTGTACTCTTTGAAAGTGTGCGAAACAAAGAAGTGTTAGGTGTGCAATAATGTTTTGCCAGATTCTTCAGGCTTACAGGAAGAGGAACTATTGAATTTTCTATTGAGAGAGAAGGTGGCTCAACATTTTCTCCAGAAGCCGGTGGTGAGCCTAGAAGCACTGCAACCATATAGGTATGCTGAACATGCTTTTTAAGTCAGAATTCATTCCTGCAGCATCATAAGGTTAGCTAAAGTAAGACTTAAATTTTCATTGATCATTGGATAGCCGCAAAGAATCATTCTAAATTCCGAGGTTTCCTATCCACCTAGATTTTCTTCTTATTTTTTGTTTTGGATTACAAATCAGACTTTAATTGGTGGCTTTTTCACTGGAGCACCTCTGTGCTTTTTTATCATAATCTTATGGTTTATCTTTACTTAAAATGTCGAGATGGGAGTGTTGGGTTTAACATACTGTGTTATAACTATAAAGTCATGTGTTATGACAAATTTAAAGTAACCTGGAAAGAGACTACACACAATGGTTGGGTTGGGGTAGATCCCCCCCCTCCCCCGGGCCCCAAATACCAGAATTTCAGTGATGATTGAAATAAGCTTTACCAGCATAAACGTCGAATAATCGATCAATTTGTATTTTCTTAGTTCTTTATGTTTTACATGTGTTTGTTTATCCTTATTAATTTTTACTATTTGCTGATTTGCAATTTATCAACTGAAAATGTTTGGTGTTTCTTCTTGCAGTGATTATGATTGCAGAAATTTAGTTGATTCTGATTAAGCAATTTAATTGATTTAACCTCTGTAGCTTGGTTTCTTTGGGTTCCTCACTAAAGAATAATGCATCTGAAAACAGCATCAGAATTGAATGAATAGCTTCACGCTGTCTAAGCCACCATACTGGTTTATGCATTTTTCGCTTCATTGCCAGCTGCCAGCTGGGGAGTTTTGAGTCCATCCCATGGCAAAGTCCAACTAATAATGTAACCATTCATGTCTTTGTACTCTTTCTCAAATCTAAAAATGATCCACAAGAAAGGTGACAGTAACCGACGTCGGGTAAGGAATGACAGGGCAAGGCAGGAAACTAATTATTTTGTGACAAAAAAACTATTGGAGTATTGTCTCAATGGATTGAAATCCCAATAAATGTGAATAAAGAGTGATCAAGGCTATCTTCTCTTACTTTTACTCAAATCGTGTCACATGAAGTAGCAAGCGGACCTAATAATTTGTTAAAAAATCAAGTGTTAACATTTATCAGTTCTAGATACGTAAATAGAGCTGTTACTTTCTATGTTACGGTAATAATGAGGAGCTTTAGTAGCGGAAAACAATTTTAGTATTTTAAGAGTATCGATGATATAATATTCTTAACTAATTAAACACTAACATGTGGTAGTTAGAATTGTAATACAATGGTTAAATGCTCAAGTTCCAGGTAGGAGGTCGTGAATTTAAACCACACCTGGCTCTTCCCTTTCTTTGGAGGGCGGGTGGAACCAAAAGTCGTGTGTTTAAGGACTTCAATTAAACAACAATTTGAGTCCATAAATACATATGTCGTTTCTTGATTTTACCAACGTATGTGTTAGTGTCATGTTGACATGTAGTACTTAAATGGCAATATCACATTATAAGGTCTCAATATCGATATGGCGATGTCATATATCATTATCACTATACACCAACAAAGTATTGCCACGTTTTCTATGAGCAGTGTGGTCTATACATCATAAATTAGATCTTGTTCCTTCTGACATTTATTAACTATAAAAAGCTAGTAAAGATTCATCGTATATTTTTCAAAAAAATCACTTCTTTAATGGCTTTAAAAGAATAAGCTCCTAATCTAACTAGTAATCTCACACGTACGATGCACATGAAGCACAACTGAATAAAGACATGAATGACCAAATGGTAGAAAAGGACAAAAGGACTTCTTTGTCCTTAATTCAATTAAAGGCTATAGATTTTGAAATTATTTTTTGTAAACAACATTTAATCATCGAATTCACTGGATTGATATCTTTATCAAAAATAAGCATTTTTAATCCTGAACGACTTGTAATCCTATCAGGTGAAGGACTCGGAGCTTGAACTGCCTCTATAACCGGGCTACTTCTAATCCTAAAAACAGCAACGTAGAACTGTTTGTGGGTAAACATCGGTCTTTGAAGAAGTAGTACAATGTGTGATAGTGACTATCTCTGTTGATGTGAAGGAGAACATCACGTTTAACATTTGAATATTGTTAGCAAATTGTCTACTCCTTTCATTTTTGTCTATAAAATAAATCCTTAAAAATATATGGAGGATCTTCCACGAGAGGAAGCTTGACCTACCAATGCATACTACATAGTGACAACTTTAGGTTTCAACATGTTTTATCTATTTTATCCACTCTTTCATCAAACAAAAAGGGGGAAAAATGGATTCGCAAAACGAACATGTATACGTAGGATCCAATGTCCATGTGCTCTGCATATTTGTATAATAATACTCATGAAAAATTAGTGAAATTAGTGAATAATATATATTTTCATTATTATCACTAACAATATTACTGTAAAACGAAGAAAACAATAATAAGGAACATTACATATTACCAAATACTATATTCCACAACAGAGGGAAAAAAAATCATGTTTGTCAAAAGGTAACTGCAATCACAAAATTCATATCAGGCCATAATATTACATAGTCGGGCCCAACGTAAGAGGAAAAAGGAAGACACATATTAAACTCATATATCCTAAAATTGACTCATGTGTTTTGTTCAAATAGCACAACTCATCCTAAAATCCAAACAAAGTCCAGAAATCGACCCCTTGAAACCATCACCCACTACCCCAAATCAACCATCAATTTACACCCTATATCTCAGAACCTTCAACGCCATCACCTTTTCCAGTTTCATGCAATGACGTTGTGCACAACTGCCATCATTTGCGAAGCAACGCAAATGTTTTAATCCACGAGGAGATTATTCACAGATAAGGATCGCGATAAGACCGAACTATATAAATCAATTATACTATTTTTTTTTTTAGAAATAATCGATTATATTGCTATTGACATTCTTCAACCGGTTACAGGGCAAAAATGCAGCCATCTCGTCCGAAAACAATTACAGGAGTGGGCAAAGGCGAGAGGTTTAAATCGTAGAATCACACACCAAAACCCGACAAACATTGCAGACAGAAAAGAGAAGATAAGACACCAAAAATTGGGAAGGATCTAAAGAAAACCTAAAAAACGTAGAGGTATGATAAAGAAATATTTCAAGATCAATGGACACCAATCAGAATTCCTGATTCCAAATAAGCCCGAAGGTAAAGAAAAAAAATCGATTTTTGTCGAAAGAAACATCAAATTTATTCCTGAATTAAGCCAATATAAACCAACGTAAAAAAAAAAAAAAAAAAAAAAAAGAAGAAAAATTCGAAAGAATCCAACAAACAAAAACACCTGAAATATCAAAAAAGATCAGAACTTGTTCACAGAATGGAAGAGCCCAAATAGCATCCCAGTCGTTGCAGATAAAAATCTTGAATAATATATATATATATATATATATATATATATATTTGGTGGGGGGCGGCAAATGACACTAACGCGCTAAAAAGAGAACTCGTTCACAGAATGGAGGAGACCCTATAGCATTTCAGTCCTTGTAGATAAAAATCTTGGAGAATAATTTTTTTTGGGGCAACTAAATCGGGATTCCCAGAGAAATTAATACAGCCGGCTTCACATGTTCCAATTGAAATCTGCATATACGAAGCATTAGAATTTGAAGGGTCTCAAATGGTACTGGGCTCGAAGCATTCATCAATAAATAAAACACTAATCAGAATTAACAAAAAAATAAAATAGATAGATTAAAGATATTGATTCCAAATACGCACAGATTCAGAGAAGCCAAAAATGCAAAAAGTAAAGAAGAAAAAGGCTTGATAAGGGCAAAATGTGTGTTAAGACATAATGTTTACGTTTCTAATTAATTTCATGCTTTTGTGTCACACAAATACAATTATTGTAACCATTATTTTTTAAGGGGATTTTATTATTAATTTTTTTACAATGCTTTCTCTGGCACCATTACGAGTGGATTGTGAAGATGCACGCTTCTATGAGTAGTGATATATATACTACGATATATTGCCCGACATATTACCCAAGGCGATATCTCACGAGATATTCCCAAAAAAAATAAGGGAAAAAAAAAATGAAATCAGATTCTTCCATCCCATTAGTTCCAGGAAAATTCCAAAACCTCATCCCCCCAACTGAAAATTCCTCCGGTGAACGTCCAATCAACTCCAGGCGAAGGCAGCCCAAAAACAAGAACATTTTTTTTTAAATGATAATAAGCACTCTTTACACTAGAACTACAGATCAGGAACCTTATAATCCATTAATTCAAACCCTAACATCATAGAAATTAAAAGCACAAAAGAAAGAACCTAAGGAATTATTTGTTCAAGAGCTGGTAAATTGGGTGACAGACTCAGCGCCAATTTTCTCGAAAGAACCAATCGAACGGGGGTCTGAACTTCCCGAGAAGTAATTGTCGGCTTCTTGCTCGAGATTCCGATGTCTGGATGAACCTGTTTCAGCACCTTGAAGATGTAGATCTTGTAAGTTTCCACATTCTTCTTCACGCGCTTCTTCTTGTCACCGGCAGAGGCGGCGGCGGCCCCTTCCTTGGGGAGTTTCTTGCCTGCCTTTGGCTTCTTCTCAACCAGAGCCTTCTCAGCGGCGGACTTTTTCTCCTCTGGCTTCTTCTCCGCCTTAGATGCCATTGATCTAAAGATAAATGTGACAACAGGAACTGGGTACGGGAAGGAGGATGAGGAGGTTGGATGGAGGTGAGACGCCGGAATTGCAGAAACGTAACCTCATTACTCCACTCATTAACTTTTTAACACGTCATTTCATTAGCCGACCTTTAGCCCCTCCAAACTTTGGCTAACGGCGTCGACCATCTTTCATTTCCCTACTAATTTTCTTTTTCTTGCTTTCTACAACTGATTTTTTTCCTTTTTTTTTAAAGCAAATTTTTCTCCTATCTATGTTACTAGTATCGCACTCATGCGTTGCACGGGAAAACATTCTAAAAATGATAAGTGAAAACGGAATAGACCATCAAGTAACGAATATTTAAAAATAAAAAACATCTAATATATATTCCACTATACTTTCAAAATGAATAATCTCTAATATATTGATCAACTTGATGATATAGACTTGTGTCAAACAATTAATCTCGATCTGACACTATATGGTATGGCTTAATCATATAGTATCTTAATAAATTTTTTCCATTTTATTTCGATATATTGTAGAATCTTAAAATTCACTGTTATGATGCATTTGTAAATTTTATTTAATTATTAAGTTGGTTAATTGCTTGCCAGAGATGAAAAGAAATTAACAAAAGCTAATATTGTTATGATGCTTTGTAATTCCTCAATTTTTCTCAAGGGATCAAACTAAAACATTTAGCACCAAGTCATTTTACTTTCATTTTTCTTTTTAACATTTCTTGACATAGTAATATAATAATTTGAGCCAATTTATAAACACAACTTTTATCATATATATGAACCTAACGAACATATTCTAATTAAGCCTATATAATAATAAATAAGTGATTTAGCTTTCAAAAGATTACAGCTTTGTTTGCGAAATACCACCAATTATACTTAAAAACCTCTAGTGCTTTCTTATAAGTTTTTCTTATTTTATTTTCTATCATGCTATAATTGCATAAAACATAAAAATTAGCCAACAACACTTGATCATCATTCAATAACATCAAATTCTAAGGGAAAAATGACGAAAACTTTGAAGCTTTCAAATATATACTTTCAAAGCAGCACAAAACATGGATACCAAATATTTCACCAAAAACTTTCTATGTAATTTAAGAGTAAAAAAGATGGGACTTCAATCCTCACCTGTGCAGCATGACTGGCACTATAGGAGTCAAACACGAAAACTTCCTCTAGCGAAGAACGACTATATCTATGGAAACTTAAAACAACAATAATATTAGATTAGATTTATATAATAGAAAGATCGGCATATTCATGTCCTTTGTTTAGGCATATTCATGTCCTTTGTTAAAATAAAGGTGTCAAACTCATATAAAGAATCCACAAATAAAGAATGCATGTGCCTAGAAAAAATATTTAAAGTAAAGAGTATGACTCCAATTCGAGATAGATAAAAATAACATACCTAAGTTTGTATTAGTCAATTAAAGCGATGAGAATATAATATCCATACAGAATAAGACCTGAAATTTCTTATGAACTAATAGATCTACACTATAAATAAGAGAGATTGTGCCACATATTGAATTAATATAGTAAAGATAATTCAGAGAAATAAATAGTTGAGATATTTATTGAAAGTTTTAATTCAAACGACCGAAATTTTTAAAAATGGATAATCCAACTAATTTTTTCACCATTCTATTAAACTTCTACTTGTCTAATACTTCTTGAATTGACTTTAAGTATTTAGACCAAATTCTTAAATCCACCGCAGCCTCTAGACCAAATTCTCAACCAATCGAACCCTGAAATCAATATCCCGAATTGCAATCAGTAGCTCAAGTCTATATGAACTCCCCTTTGCCAAAGAAAATAAATCGCGAAGATTTTAGCATTGATTTAAGAAATTTAGATGCAATATCACAAAGATTTTAGCATTGATTCAGGAAATTAAAATGTGTATGGTAGAAATTTTAGAACAACAGATTATGAAATAATCAAAAGCACAGAGACAATTAACAATTAAAATAGTAAATTAGGAAAAAAGAATTCTCAGGCACTCGAAAGGGAAATATGAGAAGAGAGAGAAGGGAATTTGCAGCGAAAATTGGGAAAAAGGCAGGGAATGAGCCATAATGTTTCTCAGGGCTGTTGGATTTTTTTTTTTTTTCTAGAGGTGTGGTTTGAAATTTTACAAATTGTCTAATGAAGAGATATCCATGTAATAACTAATAAACATAAATCTAATATGAGTGCCCTTTTAAAACAAATATATAATAATGTGTGCATATTTGGATATACAGATTCCCACATCGGATTACATAATAAAATAAAAAAAAGTTGAGTGTTATAAAAGTGGATGTTAAAAATGTAATTTCTAAAGAGAATTGAATTGTGTCTCACATTAGGTTTATAGCAAACAACGGCTGAGGGTGTACTTTATAAAATTAAAATAGAAGATATGTGACTTAAGATGGATGAAATCTCACATCGGATTAAGAATATAATATTGTCTAATAAAGAGAAATCCATGTAATAACTAATAAGCAAATCTAACATGAGTGCCCTTTTAAAACAAATATATATAATAATATGTGCATATTAGGATGTATAGATTCCCACATCGGATTTCATGATAAAATAGAAAAAGGATGAGTGTTATAAAAGTGGATGCTAGAAATGCAATTTTCAAAGAGAATTAAATTGTTTCCTACATCGAGTTGATAACAAACAACGACTGAGGGTGTACTTTATAAAATTAAAATGGAAGGCATGTGACTTAAGGCAGATGAAATCTCACATCGATTAAGAATATAATATTATTTGGCTGAGTCTATATAAATTAGCAGTTGGAATGCATGTAACATAATTCGTATTGGCCTAACTATTAATTTTTAGCCCAATTACAGTTAAAAGTTTTTTCCTATACAAGATAATTGATTTTGGGCTCGGGAAAATAATGCAGTTAGCCCAAAAATCAAATGGGCTATGGCAGGAGGTAGTGCGGTCATATTTCAAAAGGTACCGTAAAAGACTGACCACGGCTGTTACAGCACTAAAATGAGCGGGAATAATAAGAAGGCAACTTAAGTGCCTTTATATATAGATATATAGATAACGCCAATGTCTTTTATTTTCTTTCCTTTAGTCGTGCCTAGATATTCATGTTACTAAATTGTATCTATTGAAATATTCTTTTTTTCAACTAACTCAAATCGTGACGAGAAATATGGTTTGAATATTTACCTGTTCATGCTAACTTAAATAATGACAAGAAACGTGGTTCGAGTGTTTACCCGGTTGAAGAAAAAAGACTATTTTGATTGCGCTGATTTGTTGAATTCAACAAAACGGACCAAAGTGTATATCGTCATATAAAAATAAATTCACGTGAACTAATGATTAATGGACCAAAATGTGATTGTCACAAAATAATTTCACATGAAAATCCTTAAATGGATCAAAATATATTTTGAGGATTTCCATGTTAATTTATTTTGTGAGACGCTATATATTTCTACGTGAATTTATTTTGTGAGATGGATTTTCACGTGAATTTATTTTGTGAGACGATATATATTTTGATCCATTTAAGGATTTTCATGTTAAATTGATGTGTGACTATACACATTTTGGGTCATTAATCATTAGTTCACGTCAATTTATTTTTGTACGACGATATACACTTTGGTCTATTTTATTGTATTCAATGAATCACCGCAATCAAAATAATCCTTTTTCTTCAAACGGTTAAATGCTCGAACGCACGTTTCTTGTCATTATTTAAGTTACTATGAACGGGTAAATGTTGGAACTACATTTCTCGTTATGACTTGGGTTAGTTAAAAAAAAAATTTAATAGATACAATTAAGTAACATGTGAATATCGAGGCACAACTAAAGGAAAGAAAATAAAGGAAATTGACGTTATAACATATAAAGGAGAAAAATCGCTTAAAAAAAGGAAAAGAATCAGTTGTAGAAAGCAAGAAAAGGAAAATTAGTTAGGAAATAGAAGATGGTTGACTCTATTAACCAAAATTTGGAGGGGTTAAAGGTGGGCCAATGAAATGACATGTGTTAAAATGTTAATGGGTAGAGTATTGAGTCTACAGTACTCCTGAAGTACCAAATTTTGTTCCACAGGTTAACGACAAAATCAATTGGCTTGTAATTTTCAGGGGTGTATAAAATTTTAGAGTTGTGCTATTTGAATAGAAAAAGATACAAAAATTTAAATAAAATTGACACGTTGCAGTATTTTTTAACACATCACATTACCTTTTTCATCAATAGTAATGATAATCAAATGGCCCACACTTTTGTCTTGTCACACTTTTTGTCTATTTATTTTTTCAAATAAAATTATTTTAAATTTTAACATAAGACGATACTTTATCAACTTATGATGTTCTATCAGGGGATTAAATTATGTTTTCTTACGTCATTGATCTCGGTATCCTCCTCTTTCTATATGTTTTTACATATATAGGAAACTATTAATTGAGATTATGTTGATTGAACTTTTTTGTGCACAGAATCAATAGAATTCTATTTATATAGAAGAAGATTAAATCTTGTAAGGGATTATTGCGTGACCAAAATTCTGAGTTATGATTTTTGAATAAAAAATTATTATTATTTTTTATATAAAAGGAACGCCTGATTGAATTCCCTTTTTCAGTATTTTAAAATTAATTAGTGAATAATTATATTGGCCCACGTGCCTATTATAACTTTCTTACAGTAGAATTATTCCCAAAAGTTTGATCAAGAGACACATTTTCTTATATCTTCCGCAGCAAACGGCGGCACACATTTTCATATCCCAATCAAGGTTTGTAGTCCACATCGTCGGACCTTCTTCAGTAGACTCTTACTAATCACCATAGCTTTGACCGATTTCAAACACAAGTTGAGATCGGTTATTTCTAATTTACTAATCAATAACGATACCAAATTCAATGCAAGAAGGATTAAGAAGCCATTAAAAAACAACATACCTCTCGACTCAATATGGTAAATACATAAATGTGAAATTGTATGTGATCCATTAGAAATGTGATCAAGTAACTTGTTAACAATTTGGAAATTAAAGCAAAGCATTAATCTAGAACACATTAATGACTTCAAATAATAATAATAACAATAATAAATAATAATAATTAATCCAAAGACAGTTGTTATCATTACCTAGTTAAGTGAAAGTGTAGCCGAAAATCCATCTTTCGAGGGCAATTCATCATGTTTACATGCTATGTGATAAGATAGTAAAACTAAGTTATAAACATTAAGGTATTATTTTATTGCTATCTTTTAGATCTGTTTCTCTACCATGAAAAAATTTTTTTAGTATACTTCGAGTATCAAAATGCCACGATGGAATATGAGGAAAATTTATCTCAAAATACATAACTAGATGTGTTTGATTCAATTACACTGATAACATGATAAAATCGAGAAACTCTCAAAAGATTATTATGCTAGAGAAAACAAATGAAGAAGAATGAATTATGTATATGTTGTCTGCAATATTGGAGTGTGTAAATTAAAGCGTCAGTTGGAATAAGTATGTCCATTGGAAGAAGAAGGTGCATTTATTAGAAGGAAACAATTAATCATCATAGACAGAGAACACCTCTTTAAATTTCCTTTTCGCCCAAGCCCCCACCCCACGAAGGGCACTGCCACGTCGACGCCAATTAATACATTGTCGACCGGGATGGCGAAACATTTGCATAGCCACTAAAGAAAAATTATTAGAAATATGTAAGAAGTTCGACTTTAATTAATTACTCATCTTGAGTATATAAAACACGTAAAGATATTTGAGACTTTATTTGTTTGGCTTGGATTTAAAGCTCCTTTCTTGTTCTTGATCTTTAAAAGAATAGTTCTTTACTTGTAAAAGATCATCGATCACTAGGCTTCTAGAGGGACAGTGGCTAGATCACTAGGCTTCTAGGGGAACAGTGACAAAAAATGGAGTTAGGTAATATTTTTCTTCATCTCTTATTATTGTTGATTATTGGGTCCCATCTATTGTTAGATAAGTTATTTGTAGTGCCAAGAATATTGTTTTTTACGGTGTTGCGTGATTGTGGTAGTGTGTGATTATCTCTCTTGATTTAGGGCAATAATATTGAGAGGATAAATTTTGCATTCCCATTATTATTTGGTGATAGTGGAGTTGTCGGTTTGCCCCGTCGATTTTCCCTTCTCATTAGAGAATTTTACGACATTAAATAATTCCTGGTATTATTTAAATTTCCGCACATATATTATTGTTTGATATATCGATTGCCTATTTTAATCACACAGGTTTAAAGAAATTGATTAAATTCCCAATAGTGGTATCAGAGCCAGGTTCAATTGTGTGGATTAAAATGAATGACCCAGTTGGTAGTGCTATGATCAGGCTTTAGGATGGAGGATATTCTTTATTGTAAGAATTTGCATGATCCTATTGATGGTGATGATTCTAAACCGGAAGATATAGAGATCGGGATTGACAGAAACTGTACAGGAAAACTATTGAGACGATAAGGCAGTGGCTGGATAATAGTATTTTTCATCATGTGGCACAGGAGACAGATGCAAATAAATTATGGACTAAATTGGAGTCCATATTTGAGAAGAAAAATACAGCCAGAAAGTCCTTTCTGATCAGAGACTTGGTCAATATGAAATATAAAGACGGTACAAGTATGACAGAGCATTTGAATAATTTTCAGAGTGTTGTGAATCAGCTGGTGACAATGAGAATGACTCTTTAGGATGAATTGAAAGCATTACTGTTTTTGAGTTCTTTGCCAGACAGTTAGGAGACTTTTGTTGTGACTATTAGTAATTCTACTTCAGATGGTGTGTTGTCTATGGATTCTGTGAAGAATAGTATGCAGAATGAGGAAATCAGGAGAAAATCTTCAGGTTTGCATGTGGGTTCAGATAATACATTGGCTCTTGTTTCAGATGATCACATATGAAGAAGTAAGAATAAAGGGCAAAGGCGTCACAGCAAGTCTAGAGGCATGTTAAAGACAAAAGATAAGAAGACTTGTTATCACTGCAGCAAAGAGGGTCATTATAAAAGAAATTGCAGAATTTGGTTGAGAGAGCAGAAAGAAGGTAATAATCAGAAGAAAGAGGATGAAAATACAGTAGGTGTGGTGACTAGTTATGTACTCTCTTGTGGAGTGGATCAATGCCTGCATGTTGGAGACCCTCTTATTGAGTGGCATGTTGACAGTGGTGCCTCATACTTTGTTTGCAGAAATGTTGAGTTGTTTATTACATATAAAGCAGGTGATTATGGCCAGTCAAATATGGCTAACTCTTCACATTCCAAAATCATGGGGATCGGTGACATTCGTCTAGAGACAAATATGGGGTACATCCTAATTCTGAAAGATGTGAGGCATATTCTTGACATGTGGTTTAATCTGATTGCAATAAATACTCTCGACCGAATCGGGTGTTTCAGTACTTTTGGTGATCAGAAGTGGAGGTTATCAAAGGGATCAATAATTGTCGCTAGTGGAAAGCTTTGTTGCACGCAATACAAGACTTGTGCAAAGTTTTGTAAGACCAGGGTAAATGCAGTTGAAGATCCTTCTCCTGACTTGTGGCATAAGAAGCTTGGGCACATGAGTGAAAAATGTTTGCAGGTTCTGGCAAAGAAGGCAGTTATCTCTTTAGCCAATGGTACGTCTCTAGACCGATGTGAACATTGTTTATTCGGTAAGCAAACTCGAGTTTCCTTTTCTGGCACGTTTAAAAGAAAAGAGAATATTTTAGATCTTTTACATTCGGATGTGTGTTCTCCTGGAGATGTAGCATCTTTACGTGGAAACAAATATTTTGTTACATTTGTTGATGATGCTTCTAAGAAATTATGGATCTATCTTCTGAAATCTAAGGATCAGGTATTCCAGTGCTTTAAGCAGTTTCATACCATGGTAAAACGAGAAATAGGGAAATATTTGAAAAACCTTAGAACAGATAATGGTAGGGAATACACTTCACATGCGTTCAGAGAGTATTGCTCAAATTTTAGGATTCGACATGAGTTTACAGAATCAGGGACTCCTCAGCATAATGGTGTGGCAGAAAGAATGAACCGGACCATTCTTGACAGAGCCAGATGTATGTTGAAGACAGCCAAGCTTCCTAAGACTTTTTGGGGTGAAGCAGTTCGGACTGCTTGCTATTTGATTAATAGATCTTCCTCAGTTTCTTTGGATTTTGATATTCCAGAAAGAGTTTGGACAGACAGAGATGTTTCATACTCTCATCTAAAGGTGTTTGGGTGTAAAGCCTTTGTACACGTACCTAAGGAACAGAGATCGAAG